>QANY01000261.1:2341017-2388972 GCA_003255025.1 Datisca glomerata | reverse complement strand
TATATATATATATATATGTATGTATGTATATATATATATATATATATATGTATGTATGTATAAAGAGACGATGTAAGTAGCATAAACAAAGAGATAATCAAGTAGTATCTTAGATTTTATAAATGAAAAGTACACCAGTTGACAACTATATCAAAAGATTTGATTTTCTCAGATAGATAAATTTGAAAAAGAACAGTGGTTAGATGACAAGAGAAGTCATAAACTAGTAAAGAGAACAACTTAAAATTATTACAAAATCTGCAAATAGTTACTAAGAAGTCCATAAAAGAAAAATAAGGAATGCAAAGTTGGAACTTGAAACTGTCGTATCATGAGGCGATTATCTAAATGTAAAGTAAGGCCCACGGTACAAGCGACCGAAGTCGTCAATAAAAAAACTGCCACTATAAGGTTAAGGACCCAGCTCTTATTCAGGCTCGTTTGATCTTCCTCACTTACTTGGGACCTACTTAAGCATAGTTGGATGTGTCCCTCTCTCATATCTTGAGAACTTAACTTTCTTGTGCTGATTCTTTAGCTAATTTAGGTTTCTCCAGAGATTTCTATGTCTATTCTTCCTGCCCAGGGTGAGAAATCTTTCTTAATGAAGATTGTGCTGGTACTGGCTTTCTTAGGATTTAGTTTAAGTTTCCTTGTAACAAAAAAAAACAATTTAAAGGTCGGTAGCAAGCTTGAAACAATGATACGGCATTTAAATGATAGTTTACTCAATTGGCAAAGAAAAGCATTGAGTTCACTGTTATCAACTGCAATTCAGAGATTAATATCAGCAGTATCAACCAAGTGCTTAGTTACCATCCCCCAATATAATTCATTTCAAGGAATTCTATGCGATTAGTCACAATTCAAACAACATGGCAAGCACACGCGCACACTAACACATATACAGTTGTGCTTCTAGTGAATAACACAATACTAGTTTACAAGCGACCCACTATCGAATCGAATATCATTACAAACTACGAATACCATACTGAACCAACCTCAAGAAATTAAGTAATGGATGGCATTTGGAAAGAACAGTCATACGAGAAGCACAACATAACAATAAAATAAATAAGCCTAAAATAGGTGGAAATTCACATAAACGTACATCGTCGTAATACTCTTTTGGAAGCCCGTCTGTGAGTGGCTCTTCCTTGCTCATGATTTTCCTCAAAGCTGACAGTTAAAATTACCAAAAAAAAAATAAGGAAAATACTAGATTAATAAAGAATGCTGAAAATCTTAGCCATGAGCTATAAGCTACGTAGGAAACTAACCTGGGGAAGGTGGGTGCTTGGGCTTGAAAGGAGAGTGACACAAAGGAAACTGAAGCTTTGAAGAGGTTGAGGAAGTTGACGGTGACGGCGGGAACAGCGGGCACGTTAGCCTGACCACCTTTGCCGCCATTTTTAGCTAATGCGAGATATCTAGCTAGAAATGAAATGGACTTGAACGGATATTTAGGATGGGTTTTTTGGAATATAACCTCCCCAAAAATCCGTAAATATCTAAAATAAACTCTTTTTTTAATTTCGTTAATTTATACTCATGACTAAAAAATACACTCATTTTCTCTTAAATCCACCAAAACCATTTTCCCTCTTACATAACCATCACATTAAATATCATTTTCATCTTATTCAACGTTCAAATAGCCATGGCTTTCTCAAGAACCTTATAACATTTTTAATTTTTTTTCTTTAATTTTCAAGAGTTTCGTTGTTCGATCTTCAATATTTTCCTTCATTATATCTTCTTTTTCTTTGTCTATTTTTTAGCACCCGCAACATTCCATATTTTTTAAGTTTTTTTGTTAATGAGTTTTATTAGAAGTTTTCTTAATATTTTTAATGAGCTTTATCAAAATAAAGTTGATACTATAGAACTCAACAAACAATATCTTAAAGTTATAGACTTCAAAAGTGATATTGAAGTCTTGAAGATGTTTTGGAGATGGATTTTGAAAGCTTCAAGATGTCATCAAGATAAATCGTAAGGCCTTCAAGATGATATTGAAGTCTTCAAGATGTCTTCAAAATGGATCTGCAAGTCTTTAAGATCCATAAGATATCGTGAAGTTTTAAAGGGAGATCATGAACTCTTCAAGATTGATTATGAAGCCCTAAAGATGGATCTTTTAGTCTTCAAGATTAACCTTAAAGACTTGAAGATGATCTTGAAGTCTTGAATATGTCTTCAAGATAACTCAAAGACTTTAAGATCCATTGTAAAGAATTTTTTCTGTTCAGCCAGAAGAATATCGATAATGCCCAATTTTTATAAGTGTTAATTAGGAAAAGGAAAGAGAATATCTGGGTCTAAGTAGTGTTTCTTTTTGTTGTATTGAATGTGTTTCCTTCCTCTAGTACATTGGCCTTTATATAGGCTTCCCAAATCCCATTAGTTAATTAAAATAATAATATAAAAGGAGACACTCATTATGCCTAGGGATTACACCCGTTTGTGGGAGTCATTCTATTGGGTATGACCCCATTTTCCTTTCTGTCTCGCTTAGCCGTCAATCAATCACGACCACTTGGTGATTTCTTGTGGCTTTGAGCCAATCATCACAACCACTTGACGGTTTGTCAATCTGTCTCATCCGAGTATTTTTAGCTTTACTCAATCAATCACTGTCGTCTGTCTGTCAAGTGAGGCGCATGTTTTTCCTGTGATGGCTCTTCGTTTCCCGTTCATGCTGACATCTTTCCTGTAAAGTAACTTTTTACTATCTATCTTTGTCTCTTCGGTTTCCCATTTTCAATTGTTTTGGGTGACGCGTGCTTTGTCTCGATTCCTTTTTCCAGCTGTCGTCGTGTCATTCGTTGACGTAGGTGACGATTCTATCTTGTCAGTCGTGCCCTTCCAAAAAAATGTCCTTTCGGATTCCCATTTTCAAAAAAATTCATGGAGCGCGTTTTCATTTTCTTTTTTTCTTTTTAAAACTCGAAGCCTATTTAAGGATTCTCTTGCTTTATTTCTTCTTACCTTCGTTTTCTTGTGGTAAGATATTTTCTCTTACTATCTTCTTCTTCTTCATTTTCTTGTCTGAAATCTCTTCTCTTTCATCTATGGCGTGAGGCGATACTTATAAGTTCAAGCCCCTGGTACCTTTGGTTAGAAACCAGGTTGAGTTAGGACATTTTCTAGATTCCCACTGCGACGCATTTCCCTCCGACATAGTGTGCAGCTTAGGTGAAAGTGGGGCCATAGGACATCCCTATAGTCCTCCATACCAAATAATCTTAAGCCCTATGTACATAACTTTGGGGTTTAAGCTTCCTTTCTCCCCTTTCTTTCAGAAATTCTTCCATACCTGTAAATTAGCTCCATCGCAGTTTACCCCTAGTTCGTATATGATTTTACTCAGTTTTGAAGCCTTGAATAAGAGGCATGGTTTATATTTAGGAGTAGATTAACTTAGGGCGTGTTATATCATCAGTGGCTTGTCCATATCTGAAACTACTTCCAAATCAGAATAGAACTTTTTTAGCCATACCGCATCTTTCGCAGCTTCATAAACCACTATATATTCGGCTTCCATAGTGGAATCTGCAATATTGGATTGTTTAATACTTCTCCAGACTACAACTTCTCCACCTAGGGTGAATACAAATCCAGATGTTGCCTTTTAACTGTCTCTGTCTTATTGAAAATCAGAATCAGTATATCAAGTGGGGTTCAGGTCTCCACCTGAATAAACAAGCATATAGTTTCTCGTTCTCCTAAGATACTTGAGAATGTGCTTTACTGCAATCCAGTGTTCCAAACCTAGATTCGATTGATAACGACTTACGATTCCCACTGCATAACAGATGTCTGGTCTCGTACACAACATGGCATACATGAGACTTTCAACTGCTGAAGCATAAGGAACCTTTCTCATACCATCCTCCTGATGTGTCTTAGGACATTCTCCCTTGAAGAGGACAATTCCATGTCTGGTCGATTGTTGACCTTTTCTAGAACTCTCCATAGAGAATCTCTCTAGCACATTATCAATATAAGATGCCTGAGAAAGTGCCAAAAACTTATTCTTTCTATCCCTTAGGATTTGATGCCTAGAACATAGCTCGCTTCTTTCAAATCTTTCATTTGAAATTTATCAGCTAACCATTTTTTTACCTTTGACAAAGTTTCTACATCATTCCCAATGAGTAGAATATCATCAACATAAATAACTACAAAAACCACTATCTTATCTTTGGTGTATTTATAAACACAGGCTTCGTCAATATTTTGCTCGAAGCAATAAGACTTTATAATCTCATCAAATGTAAGATTTCAAGATCTAGATGGTTGGTTTAATCCATAAATTGATTTAAGCAACTTGCATACTTCTTGATCTTGCTCCTTTTGTACTGACCCTTCTGGTTGCATCATATAAATGCTTTCTTCAAGAGAGCCATTCAGAAAAGTTGTATTAACATCCATTTGTTATATATCTCATAGTCAAAACTAGCAGTTATGGACAAAATGATGCGAATGGATTTTAGCACGGCCATAGGGTAGAATGTCTCTTCATAATCGACTCTCTCCCTTTGTGTATAGCCCTTTTACTAACCGTGCTTTGAAAATCTCTACTTTCCCATATGTACCTCTTTTCTTTTTGAATATCCATTTACACACTAATGGGTCTGACATCTTCAAGTGGATCTACAAGTTCTCGAAATTGGAATATATAGATTCCATTTCCTAGTTCATGGCATCTTGCCATTTCTCCTTTTCAGGATCATCCATTGCTTTTTCATAAGATAATGGATCGTCATTTTTAGTGTCTGACACTAAGACGTGTCCCTCTAGTTTATAGTAAACTAGTTATCTCACAACCCTCCCGCTACAACGTTGCACCAGAGTTTCTTTTACCAACTGTGGTTTCTCTAGTTTGTTGTTTATCAGTAGAAATTGAAGGTGGTTTAATCTCATCAGCGGCTAATTCTTTGAGAACTACTTTATTACGAGATTTGTAGTTTTTCATATAGTCATGCTCAAGAAAGGTTGCATTTGTCAACACACACCTTTTGATCATTGTGACTATAAAAGTATCCACATCTAGTCTCTAGAAAATAGCCAACGAATATGCATACCTCAGACCTTGAGTCTAACTTTTTGGTCTTAGGTCTAAGAACATGAGCTGAACACCTCTCATATACAGAAATTGTGTAAACTATGTTTGGAGCCATTCCATAACTCTAAAGCCATCTTGCTTATGGACTTAGAAGGCACTACATTTAAAATATAAGTTGTCGTGTGTAGTGCATATCCTCAAAATGCAAATGACATTGATGAGTAGCTTAACATCGACATAACCATATCCCCAAAATTTTGATTTCTCCTCTTTGCAACACCATTTTGCTGTGGTACTCCAGGTGTGTAAGTTGGGATAGGATTCCACACTACAGTAAATAATTCTTGAATTCTAAATCCAAGTATTCACCATCTCGATCGAATCAAAAGGTTTTCAATGATTTACCTAATTGCTTTTCAGCTTCAGCCTTGAAGTCTTTAAACTTTCCAAAAGTTTCAGACTTTCGATGCATTAGGTAACTATAACCATATCTTGAGTAGTCATCAATGAAAGTGACAAAATACTCATACCCACCTCTAGCTTGTACATTGATCGGTCCACAAACATCACTATGTACTAACACAAGTGGTTCCTTGGCTCTTTGGCTTTTTCCTATGAAAGGTCTCTTGGTCATTTTACCCTCTAGACAGGATTCACAAACAGGAAGAGTTCCAACTTTTAGCTCTCTCAAAACACCATGCTTTGTTAACATGTTTTACCTATCTAAGTTAATATTTCCCAACTTATAATACCATAAATATCGTGTTATCATCATGAGAAACTCTTTGTCGTTTATTATTTTTAGGTTTTGTTACTTTAAATAATTCAAAATTATTTAACCGTTCAGTCGATTTAAGCATATACATTCTATTTATAATTTTAACATGACAAATATCGAATCCATTCTTAGAAATAATAAACTCTTTATTAATGAAAGAAACTTTGAATAACTGTTCTTGCAAAAATGAAAGAGAAATCAAATTCCTCGAAAAACCAGGAATATAATAAACATCGTTCAAAACTAAGTAATTATATCCAAAAAGTAAAAGGATTTTCCCTAATGTTTTAGCTCACACGAGCGCACCACTGTAAACTCTCAAAACGACCTCGCCATCAACCAGCTCCCTTGACGAATCAAGCATCTGCAAATAAGAACATACATGGTTAGTAGCTCCTGAATCAAGTATGCAAGATGGCAAATCATATTCTACTAAACAAGTTTCAAGTACAAGTAAATCATATTTGTTATTCTTTTTCAGCTTAGAGAGATACTTGTTACATTTTCTCTTCGAATGACCTTTAACCCCACAGTGGAAACACTTTCCTTCAAGCTTGCAGTCTTTCCTGTTCTTCTTGGCTTTCAACGATGTCTTGGTTTTCTTTACTCTTTTGTTTTTACTCTTGTCCTTACCATTGTTCTTCTTCATTTTCATGTTCTTAATAATATTGGAAGAAGGTTTTTGCTCGACAACATTTGTTTCACCCTCTTTGGTCATTCTAAGGTTGAGTGATTGAAAAATCTACAGTTCATTCAACAATTGGGTCATGTTGAATTGCAACTTGTTCATAACATAGTTGGTTATGAACATAGAAAAAGCTTGTGTGAACGACTCTAGTATGATGCTAACTTGAGTCTGCTCATCAATGGTCGCTCCATGTACTTCTGCCTCGTGCATTATGTTAATCATGTTCAAAATATGTTCTCGAACAGAAGTACCCTTCCTCATCTTAGTTGTCATATAGCTCTTAGTGGCCTCATGATGACTTTGATCGGACTGCTGCCCAAATTTTTCATGTAAATATTTCATAATCTCATATGTAATATTCATGCTTTCATGCTTGATTCTCAGAACATCATTCATACTCACAAGTATGTAGCACTTCTCCTTGTTGTTTGATATGATCCAAGCATCATTTTGTCCTTAACATTCTTAGGGTGTTAGCGGCTGGCTCCTCAGGACATTTTTCAATAAAAACGAACTTATGGTTATCATAAATCAACATTAAGTTCATATTTGATTTTTAACGTACGAAATTATCACCATTTAATTTCTCAAGAGCGAGGAAAGCAGTAGCATGATTGCCTAGGCAAATATAATATTGATAACTGAAATTTAAAACATACATGATTCAATATAATTGATAAATATCTAGAATTCAAAAAATAAACGTGATGCATGGATGCAATCATAATAAATACATAAATTTGGTATTTGTTAATCATGATAAAGCAACCTAACGATTAATGTGCCGCTTTAGGGTCGATCAGATTAACCTCAGACTGTCTATAAGACATTCTCATCCTTATTAATTAAAACTTAAAATATCACATATCTTCTCTTTTAACATTAAAGTATCGCTTATTCGGTCAAGTTACAACTATCCACATGAACGCTTAATAGTGACTTTGTGAGTGTAACTCATCATTTCAGATTTCATGACTTCATTCAGAATATGTCGCCTTAGGCTCGGTCAAAACTAAACTACATCATTTCCTCCTATCTTCTTAAAAAGTCCAACCTTGGTATTGGTACAGCTTGAAACTTTCCTTAGGAGGATGAAAACAAAGTAATCTCGAGGCCCTCACTGCACCTCACTATGTTGTACTAATGATGGAGACCATAGGTTACATAGACATGTCAACCTTCTCCCATTCACTATTTTAGGATAATGTGTTTCTATTTTAGCTAATCAATTAATTTCAAATTAATTACTAGTTAAAATAATAATTCGATGAATATTTAATTATCAGTTAATTCAATTTCATTGGTCTAAGTTTATTTAACTTTCTGAAGTGCTTAAGTCATAATTAGGTGAACTTAGATTAACTAATTAATTATATTCATCAAACTTTAATAAAACTCTTTTACTAAAGTCGGTTAACCTAAATGTTACTATAGTGGTGTGATTACCAAGCTTTAACTAGTTAAAATATAGCAGTTTACATGCAATTGATTTCATAAAGCAGATGAGATGCATGATTAAATAATATTGTGTGTGATTTTCATATATGCATGTGATCGACTAATGTATGGACATTTTATCAAACATAACAATTAAATAATTATTTAACGATTAAATACAATAATAATGGACCGAGTGACTATTAGGTATTTCTAAATTACTACCCTTGAAATAAAGAAATAAATTACAAAGTGGACTTCAAGAATACATGTTTTTCAAATATTGCATTCTCCTCATGATATTCATCTTCATAATCTTCAAGCTTTGAACAATAATTAGAAAACTATTTTCCTTAATTAAAATAATTTCTATAATTATTCTTTTTAATATAGCTGACTTTGACTTAGTCAAATAAATATTTTATTTGATTTGGTCAAACTTGGGTCAAACTCAATCAACCTATTAATTTTTAATTTTCATAAAATCAAAAATTAATATTAATTTTAAAATTATATTAATTTCAAAATTATATTAATTTCAAAATTTTAATGGATAACTAAAAGAGTTTGGGTTTTAATGAAATACTTAGGTGATAAAGTTGGTTGTATGATTTGTTGAAAACTTTCTTAAAACACGACAACAGTTGTCACTGACGATAGGACTCTCCAATCGCTGCCCATCACCACCGCTGCCCATCTCACCGCCGGCAGCCGCTGCCGCACCAGACAACCACTGTTCACCATCGGCATTGTTCACCTCCACTGGCACAGAAAATTTCCGGTGTGAACAATGTTTTCACGTGAACAATAAATTTCTGTTGTTCGTCTCGTGCTTTCTTCGCCTTCTTAAGTTCGGAATAATTATAATAATATTGAAAATAAAATTATAAAAATTTCTACGTCTCAATTCAGCTTACGCAAGATCAAGAAAAAATTAAAACAAAGCTTAACCCAATAATCACCATACAATTAACGATCCATTATTATCCATACATTCAAAAAATATAACCATCTATCATCATACATATATCATATTATATGAATAATGCAAGAAACCTCATACAACATTTAACATATAAATATATAAAAACCACTCTGATACCACTTGCTGGTCGTCTTGGCGCGTGCGCGGCGGAAGCATGGTGGGCCCATAACCCAAAGGTCCCAGGATCGAAACCTGGCTTTGATACCTCATGTAGTCTATATCAAGTATCCTTGCAAAAATCAATCGGTCCTCCGTTTCAACAATCAGTAGATTTCGAGATCCACATCAAGATCTTCTAAGTCAATCCTCAACGCACTAAGACGTGTGTGGGCACGTAGAATATTACAAGACACTTTTTTTGTCTCTAAATGTTCTCAACACATGAGATTTAGATATTTATTGAGAAGAACTTTAGTTAGACGATTCTCTAAAAGAATGTGATGATTATTTTTTTGGAGATTTGATTAACGTTTAATCACGGAAAAAAATCTCTATAACACCAATCGTGTTCTCGATTCAACTCTTGATTGACGAACTGATGATCTTATCAATCGATTTTATACTCTTCTTTCAACCACCTAGGCCATTAGAATAATATATGTATATATTCTAGATAATGGCGTATCATATTTTTAAGGATAAACTGAAATAATATTTAATTATAAAATTACCAATTGTAATGGGACCCGCAAGAATTGTGCACAATTGCAGTGCCACGTGACACTGTAGTGTGTCGTGAGCCAGCACAGTGTCTCACAGCACCACTATAGTGTCATGTGGCACGACAGTGTTGCATACTCACTATTGTAGTACCACGTGGCATCACAGTAGTCCATATTAATTTTCGATACCCTATTAGTGACTGACACGTGGCAAATACTACGAATTAAATATTTACTTTAATCAGATAATTATCTAGATAAGAGTTAATTTAAGATTAATATATCTGATTATCTCTATCAACTAACTTATCTATTATTTCACAAATAACAGATTTAGTTGATTTAAATTATTATCTAATAATAATTTAATTATCTAATTTGACAAATTAGATATTACGCCTCACTTATCAATAATTAAAAAAATTTGATAATTATTTATTTATATATATATATATAATTTTCAAAAATTATATTTAACTATATAAATAATTCAATTAATTAATTAATCACACATAATTATCTCATAATTATGTACTAGCCCCGGAATAAAAATTCTTTTTGCAAGTCAGTCATTTTCTCATATCTTGAAATATTCATACCCTAGACATCATAGTATAGAGGTGACTTGAAGACCATAAACCTATAATCTTAAGCTCCAATAAATCAGATTATTAATTAAACTGTTTAATTAAATAATCTTATTTATTAATTCCATTATTATTTCACTATAAATATGAAATTGCACTCTTAGAGAGAATGTATTTACAGAGTATTCTCATGTAGTCCACTGACATAATCATTTCATGTAGTTTTGTCCTCCAATTATTGGTTCATAAATTAAAACTGGTCAAAATTACCGTCCCTTCTAATTACCTATTGATCCTTAAGTATCATTAACCCACTAGTGAATGACTAATTTATAATCTTATTATTAATTTGAGCTCAATAACCATTCAGTTCCAGAATTAACACTTGAGGGAACCAATATATGGTTTGTTAGAAAAACTTAGATTCCAAAACTTGTAAGATCATGCCTCGAGTCATCCACATCACTAAATCTCCAAAATAAAAGTCACTAGCCTGATTAATAAACAGACATTAACGAGTGAATCAAAAGATCCAGTAAACATGCATAAGAGTTCTTGACTACTCAAGATTCAGACTGATCTACATATAATCATCGAATTGATGTGTATTAAATTTTTATGATAAACGGCGCTTTAATAAATATATTAATTCACATTGGTCTTGTCATATATAATCTTATTATATAAAATAATTTCACTAAGATGTATATCCACATCAATGATCCAGATCGAGATCACACGCATTCATAATACTTAGTGAACCGTACTAGCAAACATTCATTGAAGATTCCATACTTTAATATGTTGTTGACAATTTTATTCATTATCTATAATATTAATTTTCTCGTAGTAATACAATATCATAGTCTCATTAATGAATATGAAATTTTCAGATATTTATATGAATTATTCAACAATAATGTAAAAGAACAATTAAAAGAAAAATGTAATCCTCTTTAAATTTCATATCAAAATGTCAATACACATGCTTTGAGGGCATAACCCCCAACATCGACTGCTCGATTTGGCTGAGGCATGACCAGTTGAGAGAATGAGGTGTGACCACATTTATTAATGTGGCGTCATTTTAAGTTTGTGAAGTACGTGTTAGATGTGTTCACATATTTGTCACACGATTACCACGAGGGACATGCGTGCGGTCCCCACTCGACTCCATCTATATAAAGAGGTCCATATCACCATTATGGGGGCAATCAATTCTCACAGATCCTGAGATCAAACACTGATAATATTCTCTCCTCGAATTTCTCACCTACCTTAGAGTCTTAAAAGAATTTTTCACCTCCTGACGGTTGCCTAAGGTTGTTTGTCATTCACCCTCTGACCACCAACTCCCACGTTCCCAGGCATACTTGGCATAGACTAGATCATCCATACACACTTCAACCCAAACCCTGAAACATTTTGACGACTCCACTGGGGAGTGTTCTGTCTACCATTTTCTTCTTTCTTCAAGTACGGCTGGGCGTAGTCGAATCACAAAAGCTTCTTCTCATTTGGAAGGAGAGAATTTTAACGTAACTATTGAGAACCATGACATGGAAGATACTACTTCCAGGGAGAGAATCAGCCTCCCCGCTGTTACTGCTGCTATAATGACGGCGATTGAGCAGACTAACGCCATCAGGGAGCTTCGGGCCTCTAACGCTGAGATTCGTACCCTTTTAAATACGCTGACTGCTCTCCTCACAGGTGCCCAGAACCCTCATCCACCACCGCTTGTTGTTCATGTTATCCCTCATCACACGACAAACCAGACTGACGCCAATATACAGATTTCACTAATAAATCATAGGGGCTCATCTGGGTCAGGGACATCAAACGATGATCAGAACATGGGTCACAAATATTATCATTTCGCCAGCAGCCTTCCCGACAGCCTTCACGCATCCCGCGCTGGGACATGTCATCCTGGTCGATGGCACTAACATAAGCCCTTTTATTACCAAAGAGACACTACAAAAGGTGTTGGAGATGGAGCGCGTCAAAGCCTCCCTGAGCAAGATGATAGTGGACTTCCGTCCCCCCTTACCCACGCGAGCTGGCCATGAAACCATATCCCTCTGATTATGTGCCCCCAAAGCTCTATAAGTATAGTGGGAAGGAAGGATGTGCTAGAGAGCACGTATGTTTTGTTGATGACTTAGGCCCACACGAATGTGATGATTCCATGAGGCTGAGAAAGTTTTCAAAATCGCTAACTAAGCGAGCATACACATGGTACATCAATCTGGCGCTGGGATCGATTTTAACATGGTTGCATATGGTTTCTGCCTTCATGACAGTTTTTTGTGTCTGAGGAAAAGATGAACATACTTGAGTTGGGGTGTGAGCTTCAAAAGAAAGACGAAGACCTGATGACTTACGTCAGACGGTTCAAAGACAAAGCACTGGATTGCCAAAAAGAGTGGAAGGAGGAAGACTTGGTGAAGATGTGCATCTGCGGAATGATGAATGAGTATAGAACGCATTTGGAGAACCTCGACATCGCCACTTTCTCACGCCTCCATGTAGCTGCTCAACGCACCAACGCTTCGGTGTCCATGCCAGAGGTTACAGAGCAGAGTGAGCACGGGGGACTTGCATGGCCACATGCAAGATACACACAGCAAGTTGCCACGGCACAACCCCAAGAATGAGGTGCAAAACAGGATAGAAGTGAAAAGGATGATCCACCACATTTCCCCTACTACATGGATAAGGTGGAAGTGTTGTTAGATGTTTAGGTCAAGGATAACGTTGTGCGGAGATCTTGGGTGGAAAACTTACCCACCAGAGAAGAAAAAAAATCACCTTGGTATTGCGGTTCCACCAAGACACCACTCATATGACCAAAGATTGTAAGACTTTAAGACGAATTTTTAATGACAAGCTCCAAAAGGGGGATATCATTAGCGTGAACATAGAAGTCGTGGGGAACCTTTCTTTCCCCCCACATGCTACGCGACCAGCTTGACCGGAAGAGACGGTGAGTTGCAGCAGATAAAAAAACAACAAAACAAAAAAGATACATACACATATACATATATATACATACATACACATAGACATATACATACATACACATATACATATACATATATATACATACATACATACACATACACACACACACACACACACACACACATATATATATATATATATATATATATATATATATACACACACATACACATATATATACATACACACACACACACATATATATATACATACATACAAAAAAGATAGCATTACATGCCTTCCCCATTTTGGGGAAGGCGGGTTAAGGCCTTCCCCACTTGGGGAAGGCGTCTAATGGCCTTCCCCACTTGGGGAAGCCGTGTTAAGGGCTTCCCACTGTGGGTGGGAAGGCCTGACGTCTTCCCAACTCAAAGTGAGAAGGCGTTTAGGTGCATTCTCACCCTAAAGTGGCTTGCGTCAGCCATCTAACAATAAAAAATGGTTAGATGCAGTGGTGTGTTGAACAAAGCGAGCTCGAACCGATGTACACTATCAAGGCATGATGACGCGAAATTAAAGGTGATTGTTTTGATGAAGCCCAAAGACATATACATTACAAAAACTCGAAGGCGTGTATATCAAGTACAAAGGAAATCATGTGTTGTATGAAAGGGCCACATGAGACCACCTCCACAACTGATGGTAGACATTACCGATGGGATGACCCTTAAACGCTTCAAGTCGTATCGACGACGTTCAACTTTAAGTACATGAAAAACTATCATGTTTAGCATTGTAATTTTTACTTCAACTTTTATGATTATCAAAATAGCCCAAAAACTTATAACGGGTCCGTCATCCTAAAATGCAATTAAGACGTTTCAGCAAAGTTAGCTCCTGGAATGCATTTAAGACATTTCAGCAAAGGTTGTTCCTGAAACGCGTGTAAGACATTTCGGCAAATGTTGTTCCTGAAATGCGTGTAAGACGTTTTAGCGAAGTCAGTTCCAAGAACGCATTTAAGACGTTTCAGTGAAAGTTGTTTCTGGAATGCATTTAAAACGTTTCAACAAAGATTGTTCCTGAAATGCGTGTAAGACATTTCAGTGAAGTTAGTTACTAGAACACATTTAAGACATTTTAGCAAAGATTGATCTTGGAACGTTTTAAAGACGTTTCAGTGAAAGCTTGTTCCAGGAACGCATTTGGGACATTCCAGCAGAGTATGTCCCTGGGATGCACTTAAGACATCTTGGTAAAGTTTGTCCTGAAATACAATGAAGACATCTCAGCAAAGGTAGTTGGGTGGAACTTAGTCGTTGTTGCGAATCCCTTCAAAGCGGAATTTGACCACCATAACGTGTCTAAAATACACTAGTTATCTTAACTATTTGCTATGCTTGCCGCTACGGCATATGGCTCTTGTCATATAAATTGAATCTAACTTAGAGTTTTATTATGAATATACTCAAGTTAAAAGTAGTACGTAAGAGCGACGTATGTGCGAAGTAGGGATGCATGAGGCATGATAACGGTTCAAAGCAAGAATGAATGAGCATGAAAGCTCAAAGTATGAACTGATGCCTGATAAAATCTGAAGTAGGATGGGTATATAACCCTTTGAGCATGACCGATATTGATAGTCCAATATCCACGCGCCTCCTTAGGCAACTTGATTATATTTTTGTCTATGTGTGCACCTTCTTAGGCAGTATCATGCAGGTTCCTACGTGTATGCACTTTTAAAAGTTGAATCGTCTACAGACGTCACCCCAACATATGCACCTACTGCCTGACCATTTCTTAATGAACTTCGCCCTAGTTAGTTATCTCAACATCAGAAAGCGATGGTACATTTGCTCCTGATTTTAATAAATTGTCTCTAGAAATGATTATGAACACATCATTGAGTTGTATCTATCATATATGAGAATAATATTGGTAGAAAATGTTACATGACTATATTCATTTATCATGACACTTTGGCCTTTGGACACATATTATGAACATGCATATGCTACATACTACCATGCATACTCACTCATGCTTACATTGAGACTTAGGGTTGTGCATTACTAGTATGAATATTTTTTCAGCTAGTCACCCTTTCGTGAATGCCGACACAATCATATTATTTATTAAAAGAGACATGCCTAGCCAACTAGCATCTCTTACTGGAACCTAAATGAGAGCAATTGGTATATCATCGCACCTGGCTAAGGACTACAACAGTCAAGACGACCATCACAGTTGAACATGTGGCTCATCAACCAACACCACAACGCATAAAGGGACTACGTACAAGTTCAATTGCTACACATTTGAACTTGTACACGGGGCTAATGTAAACATTGTTGTCACGTAATTACCACGAAGGACATGCGTGTGGTGCCCACTCGGCCTCATCTATATAAAGGGGTCCCCAGCACTATTATGAGGGCAATCAATTATCACCAATCCCGAGACCAAATACTGAGAATATTTTCTCCTCGAATTTCTCACCTACCTTAGAGTTTTAAAGGCATTTGTTACCTTTCGACGGCTGCCTAAGGTTGCTTATCCTTCACCCTTGAACTACCAACTCTCACATTCCCAAGCATACTTAGTAATGGCATAAACTAGATCACTCATACACACTTCACGCTAAAACCCCGAAACATTTTAGTGACTCCACTAGGGAGTGATCTGTCTACCAATTTCTTCTTTCTTCGAGTATGGCTGGACGTAGTCGAATCACGAGAGCTTCTTCTCATTTGGAAGGAGAGAATTTTAACGTAACTATTGATAACCATGACATGGAAGATGCTACTTCTAGGGAGAGAATCAACCTCCCCACCGTTACTGCTATTATAATGACGACGACTGAGCAGACTAACGCCATCTGGGAACTTCAGGCCCCGAAACAATGTTTTTTCTTAATTTGTTCTCTTTTAATCAAGTAATATTCATAAATTTGACATGAATTTCAATGAGTATGACAAGTTGTCAAATGCACTTGGTATAAAAGTTCCAACTATACTTCTAATTGGCTTTAAGATTAACTGCAAAACGGATATAGATCCTCTCTTGTTTCAAAAGAGGAGAGGCATCTGTTTTATCTAAGCCGTCCGTTTTTTAAAACGAATGATCCAGATTTGACAATGAGAAAGCAAAAAAAAAGGAAAAAAAAGATTACTCAAACATAACCCTCCTCTTGAATCCCCAATAAGAAACTGTGCTAAGTATATATACAGAATCACAAGAGTTTCTATCTATGAATTTACATGACACGTGATGTTAAGAGTGAGTAATTAAATCAAAGGTCAAATTTGTAGTGATCCATTGAAACATATAGAACTATTGAAGTAAATCAGCATATATATTCTTTTTGTATAGGACAAGATTTAGAATCCACCTTCAATGATGAGTTCAGCTGCTGCCCCAATTGCGCCGACACCGCCTCTTCCAAGTAAAGCGAGGGCCAGCTCTTCCTCATTTAACTGCCTTAATCCCATACTCAGCCTCTTTAGTACATCCAAATCAATCTCCAGCACCCACATCGGTGTGCATCGTACCATCAAGCTAACAAACCCGGTTACATATGCTCGCCACGTAGCCCCATCACAGCCTAGAGATATTTTCCCATCCAACGCGCTTGCCAGAAACTCTAGGTGGGCCCCTAGAATCTTTGCCCGCCGCTTTGATGTTGGAGATGTTGAGTCCACTCCCCAGGAAAACATTCCACAGAGTACGACGAAGTAAGCAAGAGCATAACCCCCCAGCGTAGCAACTACACCTCCAGATTCTAGACGTTCTTGCTCCATTGGATGAACTGATAAAAACCAAGAAGGTAAGGTCTCTTTGAACAAAGATTGGACTAGACCTGAGCCACCGGATATCCAAACTAAAGAGGAAGCAAGTGAAGCTGCAAGCTTTACGCGCATCATCGCTGAAGCTAAAGAAACCTGCCCATATCTCATTCCGTATTTAGTCTTCTTCAAATTCTCTGTTTTTTTCTCTTTCGGTAACCCACTAGTTGCAATATCTCTAACGGACAGCATGAGAAGAGAGAGTATTTCCTCTGTCATGAACAAAGCGTCTCTAACAGACCGATGAACTCGCAAATAGAGAATTCCAGGGGCAACGGGGGAGATCCCACCAGAGAAGTGAGAGCCAAAGCCGTGGCCCAGGAGAGCACCTACACCCCCGTTCGTATGAATTTGGGATGTGGTTAAACCAAGAGCTGAAGTGAAGCAGCTCTTAAGAAGCTGGACTACAGCATCACTGTTGTGGTGGAAGACTGTACGAGAAGCAGAGAAAACAAGGAAGTCACTCCAGCGCTTCACCTTCTGTATCCATAACGATGCCATAATGGGCGTGCATGGCCATGGGCAACCAGCAGCAACTGAATTCAAAGCTGGGCTAACAAGGCTAAGGAAGCGTTCAGAGGCTTTATCTAGTTTATAGGTAATTGTGAGGCTAATTAGGGCCGCTAAGGGTAAAGGAAGAGTAGCTGGAGATGTCCCACCTGCCAGATCAAGATTTGAGGCTCATTATCACCATACTTGATAATAAAAATTTTAAGTACAAACTTATTCAACACAGAATACAGTCCTTAGTTGTTTTAGATGATTCCTCCTGAAACTTGTGGGAAATTTTCCATGTAATGGTATAGTTGATTGATTCCAATTTAACATAATAACCTCCATTAAAAATGCACTAACTTGTATCATAAACCCAATACTAACTTGCTTCTATCAGTATTCTCATTCTCCTTCACTTGTAAAGAAAGTAAAAGATTTTATATTGTAAAGAAAGTAAAAGAAAGAAAATTTGCTAGACAAATCAATAATCTCTCTTTCCCACAACTAAAATGATTTTCACTCGAAAGACAAGAAAAGACAACAGCAATAATGCACACCTGTAACAATTAGAAGTGAAATTACCTACAGGAAGGCTAGGAACATCAACACCTGTGGCAGCCAGAATCTTCTTTATTTGTTGCTCAACTGTGGACAAATTTGCAGCAGGGCTAGGCCAATCGGTTCCATTCATGAAAGCTGGCTTCCATATACCTCGTGTCACTTCAGCTGCAAAGAAGCTCACAATAGTAGCCAAAGATGCTGGAAGAAAATCAGCTAGGTCTTTTAATCCTGCGAAATATAAGCATAGAGCTTCTTAACAAAACCAAAGCTGAGAAGGGTCCATCCAAGAACAACAATGGAGTCCATAATTTAACAGCTTCCTTAATAACTACCATAAATAGGAAAAGTAAAGAAATCTTCCATCTTTAGCCAAACCAACTGGTTTAGAAAAAATAGTGACATTTTATGTAGTGATAGTGTGCCATAACTTTGTCAATAAATCTCTACGAGATTAGTTTATAGAAATATAGTAGATAACAACATTGAACAATTAGTTGCAACTTCTACAATTATATTCTTCCAAGGTTTAATTCCTCAACACTTAACTCCAAAATACTTAACATCTCTTCCATTCGGTTGTCCGTAGAAGTAAAAACTTTTCCTTGACGTCTCGTTATTTTACCATAAGCGATCAAACAGTTAAATATATTCCACTAAAATAAAACACATATTCCCAGAGAGATTGTGTAACCTGTAGCCAGTTCACGGGGAGACAGTCTTCCATGGGCACAGGCAGTGAGAGCAGCATCAAGTACGAATGGAGTTGCTTCAAGGATATCCCATGCAGGAACTCTTAGCTTAATAGAGATATCATCAGAGGCAGAACCTGATATGTTGCAATTCCCAGTGGTTGTAGGGCTCAAAGACTGGCCACCCCTATTTATCTTTTTGAACATCATAGTCAAGAGTGCATCAACAATCTGATGGATAGGAGTTCCAGGTACAAGACCAGAGGGAATAGATGCAATACATTGTTGATGTTGCCGGTACCATCTCTTTAATTTTATAAAGGAATCCATAAATATTGGTTCTGCAGAAAAACTTAAGAATTTTGACAGTCTTTGAGCTTTAAGTCGGTCCTTTGGTGAATTTCCAAAGGATGCTAACTGAGAGTTTCGAACCAATAACAGGACTTCGGGAGTTCGTTGGGAACCCATTGGTGGCCCATCTTCCTTCATATTTTCTAGAGGTGGACTATCAAACCTCCATAACCTAAGAAGAAGTGTAAATGCATTGGAGAACACTGCATGACAAGAGAGTTCTTCCCCTGTTGAAAGAGTCCATGAAACATTGGGAGGACTTGTCCCAAAAGCTTCACATATAGGCATCAATTGGCCTGCAAGTAGCGGAACCTGGTATCAAATTGCAAAAATAAGTTCATTGAGAAGCTATATAAGGCCCATGAGTTTTTTTTAATAATTTGTCAAAGCATCACTTTTGTTTTACTTCTGCCTATATGTTAATAGAATTATCTGCTTTGCTCACTCAATATCATTGTAGTGTAGAGATGTATGTTCTTTCACAGGCTCGTTTCCTAAATCCTACAGCTGAAATTTATAGTCTCCTTAGATTCATCAAGTAGCCACAGTTCCTTTCCCATCCAAGCCAGACACCATAGCCTTTTTATTCTACATACGAGGCATAAAGTTACAGCCAACACCTCACTCTTCTACTGTATTTTTCTTGTATTTCTATTGTGATTTCAATGTGATTCAAATATATGTCTAAAGACGTGGTGTTACTTTCAACCTACCAATCCATGTAAGGAGAAAATCTGAACACAATCTACGGATGATATTCCAACAAGAAGTGCATTCAGAAATGGAGCATGGCTGATCAAATAGCTCTCACTTCTAGAATAGTCTGCAGGAACTGGAGGCGATAGCAATCTTGTTATGAAAAGAACAATGTGTTCCTACAAGCAGCATAAATTATAATTCAGCCAAAAACGACAGGCATTGGAAACAAGATAGCAAATAACGGACATGATAAAATGAACTGCACCTGTGCAACTAGGCCCTAGGGGAACCATATCAGGCCTCCTTACATACTGACCTGTATATTCCAACCACGTACAAGAGATGCCCCACAAAGAATGTTAGCTGCAGATATCCTCTCATCATTTGAGCCACTGACTGCAATCTCATATATTTTCTCGATCTCTGCCAAGCTTCCATCAAATCCATGAGTAAAAAATTCAGATCTCATATCACTGTATAAGTGTACAAAAAAATGACAAAAAAGAACAAGTTTACAAAAAAGAGCATCTGAATACCTAGCTTGAAGAAAGAGGATGATTTAACTGCAGACTAGGTCATTGCCATAAAGATTAAGGAATACAACACAACAATTTACCAGAAATCATAACACAAACAAATGCATGTTGGTTGCATGTGTGAACATATGAACTCTACATGCTCAGAAAAAAATCACATAAGAATTCAGGTCGATTTACTACAAAAATAAGTTTGTGTATGCCTTATTTGTAATAGAACCCCACTTCTTTATATACTTTCAACTTCCAAGAAACATCACATGGAGCAGACATATAGAATTATATCAGGAAAAGTCACAAGGAAGATTGAGCTGCCTTTATGTAGAAATTGCATGGGCATTTAGAACAAGTCAACATCTCCTCACGGATAGCTTCATAGTCCTAAGAAGAAGTAACAGCGTTGCATCAACAGTAGAAGCTAAGTTCATAAACACAGCCAGCCTCAGAAAAAGAAAATATTCCTGATCTGATGCACTATGCATTCTATAGTAGAACTGGCGAATGCATAGAACATGAACACACCCTGCCACCTGAGCTCCCCATAAGACAAGTATGCGAGGAGCACCCCCACCTCCCAAAAAAAAAGTACGTTTCTTTGTTGTCAAACTTGAAGTTGCGAATGTAGTTTTCACTATCGGAGAACTAAAATGAACCATCACAAACTGATGGTGGGAACGTCAAATGAGGAGCTTGCCAAGGATGAATCAAGAGGGATAGTACGGGCGATGCAATTTCATTACAAGTTCATATACAAATCCCAACTACAAAATGACCAGAATGGTTGCAGTGTCAAAACCATCTTCTCAAATGAAAAGAATAAGCTTAGAAGCATGATATGCCCCCCCCCCCCAAAAAAAAATCCCCTGTTCACCTCCAAATATACCAATGCACTCATGGTAAAAAAAGGATAAAGAAAACATACCTAGAAGCTGGATTTGAAATTAGAGCATTCACCATCGATGGGTTTAGAGTGGATCCCTTCATCAACGATGACCAACCGGCCCCCTGACCAGGAATACTGTGAGGCACTTGATTGACACATACATTCACATACCCTGGCCAGAAATATGCAGATGTATCTAGTAGATTCCTGGCAATACAAGCCTCAATAATCAGATGTCGCATGTTTCCAGCTGCAAGGAAATAAAAACTATAAGAAAACCTAATGATTAAGAGTGAAGCATCAAAGAAAAGCTTTAATTGGTTGAAAAACTCTATTTACAAAAGATAGAGGAAATTTTTTATAACCCAGATGAAAAAAGTACAATACCTTGGTATATAAAGGGAAAGGGAAAAAAGGATATTAATATTGAACATGAAAAATAGAGAGAACTGCGTTGAGCCAAACTAAGTTTCCTAAAAAAATTTCGCATTAAAAAGAATCAACAACTTTTCATTATCCAATGTGATGTTGGCAGAGTGAGCAGAGTTTGGATCACCCTTTCATCCGTTTCCTTTATGCGAGCACCATCTGCCACAAGTTTTTGCATGCGTTATAGATGAGTTGGGTTCCTCTGAAGCAAGCTAACTACAGTTTTGGTAATTTGCATCCTTATCTCCGCACAAACAAGTGTATGAGCGATGGTTTGTCTAGGAAAATTTCTGGCATATTTGGTTGGCCAGTAACACTACATTTTTTAAAGATGTTTTTGTGGATGACGATAGCTTTTGGTAGAGGTTTCATTTTGTAATTTCTCTTGGGGAATCATTTTCTATTTCAACGACATTCACGTATTTCTCATTAATTTTGGTTGGAATGTTTTTCCTCTGAACCTTTTGACTCTTACTTCACCATTAATACATATTTTCTTCTTGTTCTTATAAAGAAAATAAAAGTGTAAAAAAATCTCTTTTTAAGGAATGAAGCTTCACATATTATATGGGAACGCAGACATATTCTTTTATTAATAAAATGCAAAATTTATTTATAAGTTTTATAAGAAAAATACAAATATTAGCCCTCTAGAAACATTTATTTATTTCAATTGCCCCCTTCCCATATATAATCTTACCTTAGTTTACCGACAACCCTAGAGCAAGATAAATGACGCATAAATAATTCAAGTTGAAAGCATCAAATTATTCTCCATTGAAAAAAGTGTTTCACAAAAATAAAGGCATAAAAATTTAAATGAAAGAGCAAATTAGGCTACTATTACTTATCAAAATCATAGTGTGCATAAATTGAAGTAGAAAGCGTCAGATTGGTTAGGAACAAAGTTTTATGCTAGAAGAAAATGATCACTTACAACAGTTCATTGGCATGTCATTCACGCTAACACACTCATAATATCCATTTCCAACTGCAACGCCTGAAACAAACATTATTGCTTTTGCTGCAGCCTGATTAGCTACTGAACAAACAGAATGAGGTGGAGTCAGTAAGCTCTCATAGTCACCTAATTGTTGTAAGCTTGTAATTAAGTCCTTGCGACGCTTTCCAAGATCCTGTTTCTCTTTTCTGCGATTGTTTGATCCGCACTCCGCCTCCTCCAGAAGTTCACCTTCCTCTTCTTCAACAATATCAGTAACAGTAAGGGTTGTGATGGATAATAACATGCATAAGCAAGTGTCCAAGCGAGGTACAGGACCCTCACTAGGATCACGTTCCTAAGAAAAAACAGTAATCACAAATCATTAGCAGATGATTTTGTTGTAATCTTTTCCGATGAGAGACGATTATTGCAATTATCTTTGTCATCATCTAACGTATCCATTGTAGGTAAAGATTACAAGAATGCCGATACTATCGAGTAAAAAAGGAAAGCATCTTGTCTTTTGCAGAATAGATAACCAAAAAATGATGATTCTGGTTGGCTGGTCCATTATTAGTGAACATCTTTCATTTGTAAGAGAACATTCACAAATAGATGTCACATTTAAGGAACTTGGTAAGACCTTCAGAAAATGACAAATATGATGGCCAAAAGTAGGATTGAAATAAAATAATTGCCATCTTGTCAATTTAATGAAACAACTTAGCAGGACAGGAGGAACACCGGTATTATTTCTTCTAAAATATCATTCCCTATATAAGATTTGAGTACATTTTAATACAAGCAAATCTATCAAGGTTTTATCCATTCGTACCCTTTGAACTAGCCGGAGAGCTGCAATCCATAAAGCTAAAAATGCATTGTGCCACGAGGTCTCATTAATTGCCTGTAGAGTCTTTACTAGACCTGCAGATAAAACCCATTTTTTCATAATATTTCTCAAGAAATATTTTTGGTGCTTTTGCTCTCCAAGTAAACAATAATTTAAGCCTTTATACATAGAAGTGACACATACAAGTTAGATGCTCCACAGCACTAGTAGCTGCCACTTTCGTTCCGTCCATAGCATCTTCCAGAAATAGATCAATTGGAAGCCAAAGTGTAGACCAACTCAACCCAAAAGACTGACCGGAAGAAGAAAACATTGAAGCACAAGCCATGACTGTGTGAAAGTCTGGCTGAGATATTGCTTTCACTTCATTTGAAAAAACTTTATTAGTGTCAGAAGTCAAATGCAGTAGGGCCTCTGGAGTTATAAGCTTTGAGTTCCTCAAAAGCACTGAGTTTGCTGCAAGTAGTCCTAGTCGCTGGATGAAACCTGCCCAATGTGATGGCCTAGAAAACAAGTAAATTTAACAAGTTACAAACCTCTTCTGGAAATGCTATAAACCCATTTAGGATCCATCCTATGTCAAATTAACAGGAGTACAATAACACTACTTGGATTGAATAGGAAAATCATTTACAGAAATATTTAATTTCACTTTTTCTCATAACTGGAAACAAGAACAAAGTGACATGCACAGATGCGAAGGAAGAGGCAGGATTCAGGAGATACACTTCGTACATGTTTTGACGTGCCAAGTATAGAATCTTAGCAGTTTTTTTGTTTTGCAGAAGCTCTGCAATAATCTGAACTGCTATGGCAGTGTTTGCTCTGCAAAGTCCATCACTATGATCGCTTCTCTTGTCATTAAAGCAATCTTGACCATCTATTTCCATATCCTGAAGCTTGATAGGCCATTTACTCTCCTCTGGGGCAAGTTCGAGCAATCCTTCATCATCCAGGGATGCATCAAGCAACTGCAATGCAATTGAAAAAATAAACTCAACTAGAAGAAGCCCAGGTTCACATGACTGTAGACCAAATATTTGTGAAAGATGAAGAACATCATCAATGGCTTTCATGATCCTGTAATTGCATTAAAATAATCCATTACTATCTGTATAGCAGCAACATAGAGATAAAATCTGATATGGACAAGTATGAGACAGACAATGCCATAGTAATGCTAAAAACTCTTTCGCTTTGTTTTGCGACAACTTGCCAGATCAATGAGTCAATTAAACCCAATTCGGGAAAAAAATAACAAAGAAACAGCAATTTGCAAGGGGGAGACTTTAGGGTTACAAAAATTGCATCGCATGGAAAGGAATATTTCCCCCTTTTCTTGTTCCCTTGAGTATGAGAATAGAATAGAAGCTAATTACAATTGCAAGACTCGTAAGAGAGAGTCAAGAAATTGGAATATCACCCTCCCCCTATTCACCACCATCATTTTAAACTGTCTGTACTTGATCTTCAAGCTATAAAATTGGTCTCTGCAAGTCAAGTTCGCATGCAGTGCTAAGAAATCATACTAGGATGAAATCAGTGTGACGTAATGTTAAACATTTTTAAGTTTCTTCTCTTTTCTTTTTGTATTCTTTTTTGGGGTCATTGCCAAATGTCAAGCGGAGGAGTTTAACTCCAACTCACTCATCCCTTCCCGTCAAACATATTTGAAAGTTATACATCATTGGTAATTAACAATTAGAAGTATGCGACAATTAAGAACTGACCATATACTATTCCGACTTTAGCTTTTTACAGAAGATGGCAGCAAAAGCTTTTCCAAGTATTTCCTTTTTATGATATAACTCAACAAACAAGGAAAGAAAAGACAGGGAGGACATTCAATTATCTTGCTCTTCACTAGAAAAGATATTTGTACTTACTTTTGATTATTGGGTCCATTCATTTGAGATGATAATGAAAACGCATGTCTTTTAAGCAGTTCCATATAAAGCCTATATGAGGAGGGTTGAAGATGTCTATACGGAATCACCCTGTAGTAGACAACAAAGCAGGAAATGTTAATTTCTTGACAATGAAAATTGAAAATTTCCATCGCAAGGGAAGAACAATATCTTTTGGGGAAAAGTCATAAAAAAGAAAGAGAAAATAGAGAAAAAGAAAAGCTTGTAGAGGTCATTGAGAAAGTAGAAACTATAAATATGTTATATAGAGCAAATTGGCTAGGTCGATGAGTTTCATATTTAAGATAACCTAAATGCCAACTTCCTTGAACTAATTCTCCAAATCAAACCATTTGGCACTCAATAAGCAGAAAAGGACTTGCATGCTTTTATGGTATCGACATGATTTAACATAAACAAGAGTACTACATGCATGTATCCTTCTACATGCATTCAACCACGAACTTGTCAACGAATTTAGCAAAAGCGCAATTGGTGTTTCGATGAACCACGCAGAGAAAAGCACTTCCCATGAAAGAAACATTTAGATAAATGAATGAAACACGGCATACATCAGCGCCCTAAAAGACGATCAAAATCACACAAACATCAAACAACATCCCCTCCCCCAAGAAATGAACGGAAAATAACTTTTCATCCTGACAAGTTATTAGCTGTTTGGCAACTGATACCTGGAAGAGAGAAGAGCGAGAACAAGCAGAGGAGGAACTAGCTTGATGGTCAATGCCTTCTCAAGAAACTTCCAAGTAATGGGGACGTGATTATTCCAGCAGATATGAGAGACCAAGAGGTGTGCGAGCTCAGCCGAAGGCAAGGCCACACCGGCCGAGCTCAGACGGGAACTAAGCTGAATCGCCCAAAGCAGAGGATTGCTATTCTTGGCCTGCGACGACTTTGTGAGTTCCAACACACCGCCCCATAAACCACCACTCACTGGTAGTTGACTGGGCGGTTGGCATTCCGCCATGGGTAGGTCTTGACTACAGACTTCTCTTTATCACACACACAGAAGAGTCAAATTCTTTAGGGACCAGAACAGATCCCAATATTAGATTATGTTCGTGGGACAGAAAATCTTTGAGATCTTTTTAAATTTCATGGCTTTTTTGCTTTTGCATTTGGCTCCTGAAGTTCAACTCTGAATGTTTCTGTTTGCGTTTGAAGAGGGAAAGGAAGCAGAAAAAGTCTAGTTTTCTGTGGCACGTACATAATTTACTATATTGCCCCTATTCTGTTGTCTGGTTATAAATGACAGAATGTTTTTGCTAAATTATAAATAGGACACCTCTTCTTTGCACTTATTGCATACCGTACCCGTTGGCGTATACGAGGATGACATTCAAAGCATTCTTTTTTGGATTTTTGAGTATTCTACAGTATTTTTTAAAAAAATAATTAAAATACAGTTTTGAAACTAGTTCTAAAAGTAAGGTGGAATGATATAGCTAAGACGAAAACGTCTTTGTAAAAGATGTCTTCATGGTGGCGTTGCCACAAATGAGGCCACGTAGAAGGCGTCTTTTGTAAAGACGACCTCATAATAGTAGAAGGCGTCTTTTATAAAGACGTCTTCAACGCTACCTTTAAAACTCGCGGTACAAAAAGCAGAAGCAGTTCTGCCTTAGTGTCAGCTCGCGAACAAAAAGCCCGTCAGCTCGCGAACAAAAAGCCCATCAGCCCGCGAACACTCTTCCCATTTATTAGCAGCGTGCGCACATGCTCGTATTGATAGTTCTCAATTCATTGAACATTATTACCGCTGGTCAGGGCTTGTTGAGTGTTATAAGCCATCATTCAACTCTCTTCCACATGAACATTATGGGGAAGTTCCTAACTTTCCAATAGTGCACTCTGATACAACTAGGACGCGGGAGAAAGGTAGACCTAAGTCGACCCGTATATGAAATGAGATAGATTGGAGAGAGCCAAGTACTCATAGTAAATGTGGACTTTGTCGACAAGAGGGACATAACCGTCGAAATTGTCCTTCTCGAAATGGAGGACAATCTTCGAATGACTCATAATATTTGGCTTAGTACAATTTTATATAATTCAATGTAATATTTGACTTGGTACATTTTTATGTAATTCAATGTAATGTTTGACTTAGTACATTTTTATGTAATTCAATGTAATGTTTGACTTAGTACATTTTTATGTAATTCAATATCATCACTGTATTTCGAACAACACTCATTTTGAGGATATCATGGAGCCTGGACCATAAGATAGCTCGGTATTGTATTTACAGGATCAACACAAGATCCCAACATGTTTGGGACCAGGAAGATTCTCGTGTTTTACATTGTCGCCGACATACTGTAGTTGTTCATCGAAACATACCACTCGATAGGCGTATTATTCCATATTTGATATGTGCTGAATTTTATGGAGTTGCGAGGATTGGGTTTATCGCCCTCGACTGGCACTTGATCACATCGTTATACACGTGCATATATTCTACAACTTGTCAGATGTACTTTTTTGTGATAAGTCAAACATTAAGGTGCATTTGATGTTCTTGCCTTTACTAAAAGATTTTACTGAGGCTGGTCAGTATAGTTGGGGTTAAGCATGCCTTGCATGGTTGTATAGGGAGATGTCCAAAGCCACTATAAAAATGCTTCTCATATTCCTGGCCCACTATTATTTACAATATGATTTTTATAGGTTATATGGCAACCTTATAATGATATTATTCATACACTTCCTAAATACTACATCATGCACGGAGATATACGGTGGCCTGTCTTTCCCCTACCTCGAGAATCACACATGCCTCGAGACGAATCATTTATATCTCAGCAAGAGCCATACACGCCGCCGATCTTTTATACATTTGGAGGTGAGTCAGTGACTCAACTTGATTCCACATTTGAACCATTTCATCAACCTCAATGGTGTAGAGGAGAACGAGTTGGTGCTCTTGAAGGAGGAGGTAGAAGATGTGCCTGAAACTCGTCTATTGTGGAAGATGCTCCTATTCTGAAAAATACTCCTATTGTTGATGAAGACCCACATATTGTGGAGGAAGACCCGCCACTTATTATAGAGGAAGAAAGTGTAGTAGCTATTATGGAGGAAGATCCATCCTCACAAATGACTCAATTACAAACATATGAAAGGCGCCCAAAAAGAATAAGAAGACGACCGTTGTGTGGAACGTGATTGATTTATATTTTTTGTATTTGAATTTTTGTAGAATAATATAAAATATAAAGTCATAAAATTTGTTAAAAATGTATGTTGTTCATTGAGAATGTGTGGTAAAGTAACAAAATGTTCTGCAGATGGATGATTTTTGTATGTAGGTTAGGTTGTTGATGATTTTTGTATGCAGGTGCCAGCTTCTGCACTGAAGGCGTCTTTGCAAAAGACGTCTTCTAATGTGGCCAAATCTACCTTAATTTTAGAATTAGTTTCAAAACTATTTTATTTTTAGAATTTTTTTAAAAAATCACATTAAACCCAGAAATTCCCCTTCATTTTCCACTTAATAAATTGCACAACTCGTGAGATGAAAAATGAAATTTGGACCCATGGACTTTATGTAATGAAATATAAAATTTTTAAAGGGTAAAAATTGAGTTATCCTGTGTTAGATCATGGTCTAATAATTTCTTTTTGTTAAAATTCGTTCTAAATTTCTAACGTTAAAATTAACTAAAAGTAACACTTACTAAATCTTTTAAATTAAATGAAGCACATAGTATTTTTCATTGTAAAAGATACCAAATTCGTTAAACATATTACAGTTGGGGGTGTGGAAAAAACTGACAAACCGATGAAACTGTCCAAACCAACCAAAATCATGATCTATTGAGTAGTTTAAATAGTAAAAATGATTTGATTTGGTTTAATTTTTTAGAAACTATTAAATTCGGTTTAGACCAGTGTGCATCTTAAAATCACCTAACCAAAACCAAATCGATTATTAGACATAAAGATAAGCCTAATTTTATCTCAACTTAACTCAATCCTCATGCAGAACATAATCTCAACTTAATGAAACAAGACTCATTTTGTTATTTATTAATTATATATAAATTATTTTATTAACTAAATTATCTAATGCAATAAGACTCATTTTTTTTATTAAGATTAGTTATTTGCTTGCATTAACTTTGCTAATTTTAAATAGTAAATACAAAGAAGAAGAAACTGTCAACCCAACTCAGACAAAACTCATAATTAAGGGTTTGATTTGAATTAATTTATATGTTAGATTAGTTTGGTTTAGTTTACTTATTTATCAAACTGATTATATCAGTTTGATTATACAATTGATCTAAAACCAAACCAAGTTGTCAAATGAGCACACATGATTATGGTTTTATTTTTATTTCTTCTTTTCCCGTAGACTATTCCTAAATTTTTCCGTTTATTGCCAAAAGTATATTAGCTCTTTTGTAATAAGTGTAAGTAATTCGGGTGTTATTTAAAATTTATGCTTTTTTGTAATTAGTGTAAGTAATAGTAGTGTTATTCAAGTTTTGATGTTTGCCACTTCTCAAATTTTTAAAGATAAATACTTACTTCATTATAAAAACAGAGTTACAAACAGATAAGATATAAACAAAATTATTAGATCTAAATATAAATAAACGATGACAAATATCAGATAAAGTCAATCTATACCTACTTATGTACATAGAGAGAATCACGTGCATAAACAACACACAAAAGTAGAGATTGAGCAGTTCGTTCTAGAAGTCCTCCGCCATCCTGACTCGGCCAACTAACACTACAATTATATATTTGCAAGAAGAACAACATAATCTCGAACAGATCTGAGGCACCCAATTGTGTCATACACAAATAAAGCATCAAAATCACCATAACTGTCAGATCTAAAGAGAGGATAACCACCAAAGATCAGGGATTTAGTGGATCAAAATCTACACAACTAGGAGAAAATAAATTTTTTCCAAAACGGAAGGAGAACTCCACAAAAAAACTTAGAAAAATGCATCAACATATTAACAAAGAAAATGAAAACAACAAAAAAGAAGGAAAATGGACGGTGAGAACAAACAGAGGAGAGGGACAGGGGCGAAAGAACAGGGGAGGGGGAGAAAAGAAGAGAGAGAGAAAGGAGAAAAATAGGAGAGAATGGCAGAGCCAAATGGGCGAAAAAAATATTCATAGTTGCAGATCCTAAACTCAAGTAATTTTGACAAAAAAAATATTTTACTTGTTGGAACAGATATTTGACTTATATAAGAGAATTGTTTTGTTTTTCTTTTTGTCGACAAATTTTCTACAAGATACTTATTTCACATTTTTAGTGAGTTTGTAAATGTTTAGTTACAATACTTAATTACATTTAAAAATATTAATTCAAATAATACTTATTTGATAAATGATGTTTTTTAAAACACATTTAAGTATTTCACACAAACGTGGATGTCAAATAATTTCAACGAGAATAACGTTATTCAATGTTTAAAAGTGAATATAATCACAAATACTCTCAATTACCCTAGATTCAACCAACATAATCGAACCATACATCCTAGATAGGACCGAACCGGGTCAGATATGTTCGACCCATAATTAGGACTGTTTTTTTAAACATCCATACTTATTGGAAATGGATTGGGGTTCGAATTATGATTAATTCAATATGTAAGGACTAAATTGACAATTAGTAGTTTTTAATGGACCAAATCAAATTTGATTCGGAGGATGCAAACTGTAATTTAACCCACATCATATACTAAATGTTTTAAACATAAATAAATAAATCCAAAAATCAACACATCAATCTTTGACAAAAAATAATGAACTATAGAAGAGAAAGAGTCGTGTGTGTATAGGAAAGTTCATTTATATAGATAGTTTACTCTACATGACTTCAGAGTTTTCTAACTACTGGGGAAATATTGACAAACAACCAAAGGTATTTCTCACCATATCTACACAGTATTCCAATTCTGCTCCAGGAAGAGTAATCTTTTTTGAAGGTTGAGGACAGTGATCACTTGCTAAGGCTGCGCTGTTTGCCTTGAATCAAGGCACCAACACCGGTAGTTTGATCTTGACATTTCATAAAGCTCATCCGGGGTCATCTTCTCAATGTCTTTTCTGCTCCAAGAATTATGACCATTGAAATTGATTTCAGAACAGTTGGAAGAGATGGATGTTGTGATGCTGTGTTTTATATGATCTTGATTACGCAGTCTCTTGTACAGTCTCATTGCAGATACACCATCTTCGTATGGGTCATGTACACCAGTTTGGATTTCATACCTGCCAACCAAAGCTTTGAGAGGCCGGATATTCATTTGAACTTTACAAAGAAATCAACCTTAAACAAAATTGAAGTGTCAACCATGCCTAGCATGATCAGGATCCTCTTCATTTTCTATTTGCCTGACTTGATATTTCCACTTGTCTAGTAATTTTCCTAGACGAAATCAGAAAATTCTCCAAGCAAAATGTTACTGAAGTCTGAAAAGAAGATGCAATACGGTACATACATCCTATATAGGTTATTAATCAGAAAGATGAAACTAGATTCCAGCTTCTCAAATTGCAAATTTCTGTGAGGACTTTGTATAGATCCCATTTGAACTTAGGCAATCATTACAGACTAACACCAGTACTAAAGATCTAAACTTCAAAAGCGAAGCCCCACTATCTAAATTGAGTAAACAAAAGCTAAAGCCCCACCATCTAAATTGAGTAAACAAAAGCTACTAAACGAGTACGAAATGTAACTTGCCCCAGATATTTTTGTGTGAGATACTTCAGCGAATGGCTAACCAGATTTGTTTTCATCAATGGGGGATATTTTGCCGTATCCCTGTATAGTGCAACAGTTTCTGTCAGAGAGAAAGTGAGGCAAAAATATGAACACTAAAAAGCTTTAGGCTTGAACAAGTTTTACTATGTCAAAGGTACATAGTGAAGAGAGTTCTTCTCACCAAGAAACTGGTAGTACTAGCAATATTTATCTTTACAACCTTTCAAGTTGCTTTAAAATGTATGTTGAATTAATGAAGCAGTTCATCTCAGCTTAAAGTATGGAAAATAAGTGAACCTCAGAAGATGATCGGGATAGTTCATTCTCAAGCAATCCAAATCACGCTCTAACTCATGACCCACAAGAAGCCTAGCTTTTCCACCATCCAACCTTAGCTTCCAAATGGACTCTCCATTGTATAAAATATGCAAAATTTTCTCTTGGACTTCCTTAAGTGGCATAGCCTCCCTGAGATACTCTTCCGTTAACCCAGTTACTTCATGTCTGAAAATATTTACAGTGACATCTCGGTGATGGCAGGACTGGTTCTAATTACTTATAAACAAACTACATGATACAGAGAAGTAAATACCTATAGTTAGTCACTGGAATAAGCGGCTCTACATAAGTGTGAAAAATCACTCTTTCTTCTTCATCAATTAGGCATACCCTAGCACAAAGGTCCAGTGAGCCATCACTTCCACCACCAACCATTTCACAGTCCATGGCAATTGCTTCAGAAGCTCTATCAGAATGGTTTTCATTATATGAGTCCGACATATCAAATATAGAAATTTCATATGGCATTATCTTTGTTCCCTGCAAAGCAGTTCAACCCATAACTTTTAAAATCATGAACTCGTACATGTTTGGTGTGGCGGACAAGTGGAGTTCCTTGATCAACAAAACAGTAGAAATCTAGTAAAAAAATGATGAAATCTTAACTATCATGGAGATGGCCAGGTAAACCATTTGCCTAGTCAACTTACGAGAGGGCCAGGTGCAGAAAAGCGGCACATTTCTTTGTGTTCACGAAGAGAATTAGGGCTATAAAGTACTTCAAGACAAAGATCACAACCCTGTTCAGAGAAAATCTTTGAACAGTTTCCTTTTGGCAATGGACCTGAATTTAAAATAAGCAAATAGCAGTAAATATATAATAACTTGGTTAACGCAACAGATTGTATAAAAGTATCTCACCAGAAAGATGCTCCCTCAGTGATTCAAATGATTTGCAATGCTTTAGACACACCCCACATCTAGGTTGATGGATTGAGTGGTATGCGACCTTCATGTGCTCAATAAGATGCTCCTTCTTCTTATATTGTTTGTAGCATGCAGAGCATCCGTGCCTGTAAATGAATGTATATAAATCCTTCAGACAGCTCAGGCACGATGCCGCATTACATAAAGACAGCTCGGGCATTAAATAAAGTCAGTAATTTTGGATCAAAATCATATAAAAAGAGAAGCAGATTTGGTAATCCAATGGTATTAAGGTATATGTGCAGTTAATTCCCTTACACTATCTTGTTTAAGGTAGTAGGTATGGAATGGAAGAGGATCCAAGAATTTAAACCCCAAGAAGCCATACAAGAGCAAATATTAGATGAAAAGGCAATCATATTTTCAGCTAGGATTATATACTAAGCGGCTCATTTGAAACGAAAGAGCTCTTCACACACCTTTGCAAACAAACAACAAATTAAAGCTGAGGAACTACTAGATAATAATTGCCAATACGAACTACTAAAAAGTAAGTGACAAACACAAACTAACTCCTGAAAATGATAATTTGAGAAGTTGGTACTTCAACTAGTTGCTAAGGCCTAAAGGTCATGTTATGTTACCAATATGCCACCGATATTGTAGAATTGCAACACACGACTCTTTTGACGGTACCTCTAAAAACAATATTATTACCATACAACTAGATTATTCACTTTCCTCTCTGTTTCCTAAATTCTCAAGATCCAAACATGTTGCTAATGCAAAAAGTACATAAAAGACATAAAAGCAAAAAAAAACTGAGGAAAATTTTGGGGAGAGAGAGGACCTTGTGCTGAGGGCTTTGGGAGGGTCTTCCTCGAAGTTCATGGCGTCAAAAGCTGATATTGATGACATCAGCGCTGCAATGGCGGAAGTTTACACTCTCAAATTTCAGAAATGTGTAGAAAATGTATGAGAAGGAACATTCGCGGAGACCCACAAAGGTCGGTGAGGGAGAAGGGGGCGAGGATGTTTAGGGTTTAATGGAATTGGGTAAATGCATACCGTCCGATCGGATCTGGACGTTCCAGATCTTACCCAACTGCTAAAGGAAAATGAAAAAAAATCACTTTTTTCTTACTTTTTAATATCTAATCCGATCCGTCCAGATCTACGTGGACGGCTTAGATTTAACTTCCCTATGAAGTACTAAGTAATTTGAGTGGATCCGGATCCGGGTTTAAGACTATAGCTAAAACCTACCGTTGGCCGACGAGCTGTAATTAGACCATAGAGAATTTCTATACCTCCAGTAAATCTACAGATAGCGGGGAGGAGACAGAATATGAAGAAAGAGAGAGTCCAACTCCATGCACCATGTCCATGGACCAAAGTACAACTGCAGACTATAGTCAAACGTTTTCTTTTTTATGCTTTTTTGGTCAAATTACATTAAACCCCTAACCTTTTTAAGTAGTAGTATTTTTAGTCTTAAAATTTTCAAAATCAATAATTAGCCATTAAACTTTCATTTTTAAATACCTACGGTCTAAAATTAACATTTCATTATAATATATAACATAAAAACGTACGTGCTCATGAGATTACTGTAAATTTAATCATATTTTTATCATTTTTCTAGAGATTTGCATTGTCTCTCGCTTTTCATATTCAATAACATTTTCTCTTCCCGTTTATAAAGACAAGATGGTAAAATGGTCAACTTTTTTTTAGAATTGTTGAAGATACGATACTTTTACTTAATCTCATATATATTTGTTGTGGTGTAAAGATATTTTCTTAATGACTAAGCCTTTGACTTTGGTCAAAAGCAAGCTTCAATAACTTGTTAGCAAGCTGTCTTGCAAAATGGATAACTTTAAAATTGCCAACTTTGCACCGACCTGGGAGAGAGATTAAAGAGAAAATTAGTTTCTCCTAATTAATATAGTCTTCCCTTTTGAAAGAGAGCGTATTATTTTCTACTATTATAAAAGAGAGGGTATTGTCAATTGTGTCCCCTTATTTTAGATAGAAACTCTTATAATTATTTTGTCATAATATAATCATTCTATGAGTTTTTTTTATCGTTTTGTCTCATTTTCATTACATAACTTCAGTTATGACTAAGAGGCTAATACTCCAACATTTCTAACAGTGGTGCTCATAACACTAGGTTCATAGCCAGTCTTTTGTGCTACAGTCAAATTCAGTTGGTGAAAAAATGCATCTTCAACAATGGCGACGAAGTACGAAATAGAAAACTTCAATGGGAATATTTTTCGTTGTGGAAAATGAGAATGAGATCAATTTTGAGAAAAGATAATTGTTTGGCGGCAATTGGAGATAGGCCTGAGGAGACCACTGACGGCAAGTGTAACGAGATGGATGGCAACGCTATTGTTGATCTGCACCTAGCACTAGCCGATGAAATATTGTCTAAGTGTGGCAGAGAAAAAGCCGACAAGAGAGATTTGGGACACTCTAACAAAATTGCACGAGGCCAAGTCACTACACAATAAAATATTCTTGAAGAGGAAACTTTACGCCCTTCTGATGATGGAGTCGACTTCGGTGACTGACCACATCAACACCCTAAGCGTTTTGTTTTCACAACTCACAATAATGGGGCACACCATAGAGACGTGTGAACGTGCCAGAATTCTACTTCAAAGTCTACATGATTCGTATGATCAACTCATCGTCAATTTTACCAACAATGTAGAAGTTATAGCCTTTGACATATTGCAATTTGCGGTTCTTGAAGAAGAAAGTCGACGCAAGAATAATAAAGACAGACTAGGAGGTTCACAACAAGCTAAAGCTTTGACGGTGACGAGAGGGGATCAAACGAACGTGGCTCAAGTGGGAGTCAAAATCAGAGTAGTTCAAAATCTAGAATTAAGAAAACATCAAGTGTCATCACTTTGGCAAGAAATGTCACTACAAAAAGGAGTGTTGCCATCTCAAGAAGAACGAAGAGCCAAAAGATAAAGGTCATGAGTCGTCAAAAGCTTATGGTTGTGTAGCGAGCACCTCAGATGATGGTGAGATCTTATACAATGAGGCAACAATAGTTACTAAAGGCAGAAGAAGGTTCGCTGATGTCTGGCTTATGGACACATGAGAAACATGGCATATGACCTCACAGAGAGAATGGTTCCACCAATATGAACCTATCTCAGGAGGATCTGTGTTCATGGGAAATGATCACGCCTTAGAGATCGCTGGTATTGGTATTATCAAACTCAAGATGTATGATGGTATTGTTCGCACCATCCAGGAGGCATGGCGTGTGAAAGGTCTAAAGAAAAATATATTTTTGGGACAACTAGATAATAATGGGTGTGAACACCGTGTTCAAAATGGGATCATGAAAATAATAAAAAGGCGTGCTTGTGGTGAAGAAAGAAGAAAAGATAGCTGTGAATTTGTACATGCTTAAAGGAGAAACACTATAAGAGGGAGAAGTATCTGTTGTGACAGCAAGTTCAACAAAAGAATCATTGATGATGCGGCACTGTAAACTTGGCCACATGTCAGGACGAGGTTTGAAGATTCTCGCAGAACAAAAGCTTCTTCCAAGGCTCAAAAAGGTATCATTACCCTTTTGCGAGCATCATGTTACTAGTAAGCAACACATATTGAAGTTCAACAGTTCTATTGTTAGAAGCAAAGCTATGAGAGAGGGTATTGTCAATTGTGCTCTCCTTATTTTAGAGAAATTCTTGAAATCATTTTGTCATAATATAATCCTTCTACGAGTTATCTATCGTTTTATCTCATTTTCATTACACGACTTTAGTTGTGACTGAGAGCCTAATACCCCAACGTTCCTAACAATATTTTCATGTCTAAATTTTGGATAGCGATTGTAACATGAAGTTAATTATAGATCGATTTTGCTTAAAAAATAAAAACTTAAAAGACTAAGAGTTGATTTTAATAAATTTGAGACTAAAGTGAAATACCATAAGGTTAAAAAGATGTGGTATCATTTTCCATTACCCTTTTCTTAGTTTTCCTTAATTACAAATATTTCCTCAAAGTTTAATGATTACATAAAAATTTCTAAAAGATATCTCTCACTTTTAAAGAATAACTAACTAGCCATATTTGGTGTTCTTTCCTAAAATTATTATGATATGTGTATCTAAAAAAATTGTTGTATTTTCTTGAACATGAAATATGGAGGAATGTATAATGCCAGAGTATTTAAAGATTTTTTCAAATTATTACGTATGAAATAAGAATAAACTAGGAAAAATTAGGGGATTACGCTACTTTAAGTTTTAATTTTATATTATGTCTTTTGATTTTATGTTTTGCACATATGGTCGGATTCTCTCTTTAGTTTGTAAGTTAGTTATGATTTTATTTAGTCATTTACATTTTTGTCCTTTTATAAAAGTAACTGTATGTTTTTAGGTTTTATTATTTTTTATTTTTTTGGAGGTTGCCGTTGCTCCACGTCTTTCTTCTTCCTTGTCTCTGGCAGTTTTTGCCCAGGCAATGAGTTTTCTCCAATTTCTCATCCTCAAACGTTGCATTCCCTATAACTTCCTCCATCAAAACACTCACTTCCCTCTCTCACAAACTAGCCTCAGTAACCCCTAAAACCCCTTCGGTATCACCTCCAATATCCCTCACCAAGGGCCTCCATTCCAATTTTCATGGGTGGATAATGATCTATCTTGACTCCATCGGCTTCAACTTTTTATCTCTCATCGAAAATCGCTCTCCAATCGTCTTCATATCTCTCACCGACATTAAATTCATCGTCGATTTCATGACCTCCATAAACTTCACTCTCATCAAGTTCCGTAGGACCATCGGGACCAAATCTGGTCACGACTTCCCTGACCGCCGTGACCAGATCTAGTCCCGGCTTCCTTTCACGTGATGGTATATAAAAATATATCAGATGATATATAAAAATATACTACAAATATACTACGGTATACTAATAGTATATAAAAATATATCATAGAACTGATGGTATGTAAAAATATACTAGTATATTATTATATACCATATAATGTATATCTATAAACTACGTAACATTGTCGGCGAGGGTTGCATCAGGGTCCCTTATTAGTGAAGGAAATTTTATATTTTTACTATGTTTTTTAAATTTTAAGGATTGGTCATTATAGATTTGACCATTTATGCAAATTACAATTTTTAGGGTCATTTTTTTCTTTATTTTCCTATAGTGGCTACTTGCCTAATTGAGCCAATAAACTATTTCATTTGTATCGTCATTATTTACAGAATATGGAGAAGGAATTCTTTTAGGGCCGTTTGGTATGAGTTGAATAAGAATGCTGAGAAAGTTAAGTTGAATAAGAATGCTGAGAAAGTTAAGTTGAATAAGAATGCTGAGAAAGTTAAGTTGTTGGGAAAGTTTTAGTGGTAAAGTTAGATGAAATTTTTTCGAAATAGCTATGTTTGGTGACACATGATTAATTTAAAAAGTTACTGGGAAAGTAGGATTACCTTGTTTGGTATAGTATGAGAGTCGGGAAAGCTGTTGAGAAAATTAAGTAAATTTGTTTGAAAAGTTATGTAGAATATTGAGAGTAATTAAATTAATAAATATTTATTATTTTTAGCAAGTATTATTAATATATTCTAATACAACATGATATCGTAAATTAGTTATTTATTACCTTCACCAATAAAATTAAATCTACTATTTTTCTTTTACTACACCGGAATATTTTTTTTTGGTTAAATTGTATAAATCAATTCAACATAGTTAAATAAAAGATAAAAAATACACACACCTCTAAAAAATATTTGGGTTTCCTCTCTCTCTCGTCTGAGTCGTTCGTCTTCTCTCTTTCTCGTCTGAGTTCGTTCATCTATACTTCAACTCCAGACAGGTTTGTCTTCTCTCTCTCTCTCGTCTGAGCTCGTTCATCTACACTTCAACTCCAGGTAGGTTCATCTTCTCTTTCTCCCTCTCTGTGTGTGTGTTTTTAGAAGCAATCACTTACTAAAAACTTTATCTGCTATAGTCTTCTCTCTCTCTCACTCTTCTCTCTCTCGGGTCTTCTTCTCAAAATACACCCACTTTGAAACTGTGAATCATATCTTCAAAATGAAACCCTCTTCTCTCTTTCTCGGGTTTAAACTCTGAAATTGTTCAAACTCTGATTTTTGTGTTTAAATCTGAGTTTTGATCATTTTTCCAGACATTGAAAGAATTATGAAGTTGCTCATTTTCTAAGAAATTGGAAGATTTTTGTGTTTAAATTTGAGTTTTGATCATTTTTCAGAGAAATTTGTTCAAACTCTAAATGGTTGGATTTATATTTACCGTATCAAGAAATTAGAAGTTTTTAATTCCTGAATGGTTGGATTTCTTAGTTTAGATCACATTATGAAGTTTCTCTCTTTCTCTGCTAAATCAGTGTGAAGGAAAAATTTTATATTTCTTAATATCGCATGATAGATCATATTATGAAGTACCTATCATTTTATTTTTGCAGATATTCATCAAATGTTGCCCTCTAAAAAGAAAATTTTGGTTTGCTCTAATTAACTATTTTGAGATGTTAGTAAGAGCAGAATTAGGAGTGGGGAAATTAAGAATATGGATGCATTGACACAAACTTTAAAAATTTATACGGGAGCCTATAAATCTGTTAGTGATTACATTGTTAAACTTGCACCATGCTTCCAACATGAAAGTGAAGCAGATGAGAGGAGGAATCAAACTTTTGGAGAATTGCAGCTTATTGAGGGGTTGACTGATGACCAACGACTTGAGCATGGCATTCTTTTAGCAAATAACCTTAGGCAAACACAATTTTTCTTCTCCCTTCCATGTCAATATAGGAGGCCATATGTCTTACACATCATAAAGATGCACAAGTCGTTGACGGGAATTGTGTTCTAGTGCTTCAGTTTGTTGACATCCTATTTTGTGTTTTGTAATATTTTGCCAAGCTTAACGCCTTATACTTTTGGTTAAGCAGATGTATTGTTATGAAATTGAATGTTTATTATTAGGCGTATGCAAATCTAATGTGTATATTTGTGTATGTATATGACTATTAAGTGTATGTAATTGGAAGTGTATGTTTGTGTATGTATATCACTATTAGGTGTATGTAAATCTAGTTGTAAAAAGGACCATGTTTTCGGTTCTTATGAAATATAATGGTTACTGCTTTCAAGTTTCTTATCCATGTACTATATATTGTTTTTAAATTTTTGTTGAATACAAGCCAGTGTCATAGATTTGCAATTTTTGTTGAATACAAGCTTTTAAATTCTTGTTGAATATTATGGCTATCAATTTCCTTCGGCTCTGACTAGAACAAATAAAATATTCTGGTTCTAGCACAGGAACAAAACAGAATATGGAAGCAAATTTTTGTTATCTTTTAGTTAAATACAATCTAAAACTGATAATAAATTATTGAGAGAAACCCCTCAACCCCTTCGTGGCTCCATCCCATTGGTCTGATCTTCCATACAAAAAATGAGACGTGATAAATAATTCAGTTATAGTCTCATTTTTATAATTTAGTGTTTTTTAAACATTGATAGTTTATGAATAATATTTATCTTAGAATAAACATTGATATTGATAGTTATTTAATTAGATACCTAGTTTTTTAACACTCGTGAAAAATATCTTAGAATATCCTAATTTCCTTTCACTTTTCTCATCATTCCTTACATGCCTTGGCATGTCGTAAACAAAGTGCAACATTCATTGTGCCCCCAACCAAAATTGTGAATGCAGTTCAATCCAACTTGTTCTTATGCAATTCTCACATATTTGATTAAGATCTTCTTTACTAATAAACATGAACGTCTTTCTAGTAGAATTTTTTCAACATTGGATGGTTACTACAAAGACTAATCATTCTAAGAAGTGAGTAGTGACACCCCAAATGCTGAAAAACAAAGCTCTCATAGTAGAGTACTTGAAAATCTCAAACATCTAATACTCAGAATTGCTTGCACCGTTCAATAGCTACTACAGTGTTTTTTTCATGAACAAGATACAGCATGGAATCATCGGCGTATATACGAATTTCAAGCGATGTTCCACATTAATAGCACAAAAGAGCTACAAACTGAAATGGAGTAACATCACGTGGGAAGGGTAAGAGTGACACAATGAAAAGTACACTCATCAAAGTGTTCTTAAAAGGTTAGATGATGTCTTAATTGATGAACATCAGCCACCTCGAGCCTCACGTCTTGTAGCATCATGTAGTAGCTCGATATCAACTCCGTCTGCTGGTAATTGAACATATCTAACCACCGATCCTCTAATAAAACAGTTCCTCACTGAAAGCTGCCAGGAGCGGAATATTAGTGAATTAGTCCGAGATGATAAAATGAATACAATCATACACAGAGAAATTAGAAAAACATGGAAAGCAAAGAAACGGACAATGTGATGAGCATAAACCATTTATGACGCTATTTGTCCATATGATATCATTATCATCATGCGCATGAAGAGCACTAGATTAACAGAATGCTTGCATAATCTAGCAGGGAAGAAGTCATTGAAATTACTAATAGTAATGAAGCTGAATGCCGGAGATGGAAGGACTCAAGCCTATTGAATTTATGTTTTGCAGATGACTTGCTGCTTTCTCTAAAGGAGATGAAAATGTGCTATGCTTATCAAAGAAAGTTTGGATATACATCAAGCTCTTTCAGGCCTCAAACCCAATCCCCAAAAGAGACAACTGTTCTGCTCAGGCATTCCTCCCAGGATTTCTGATCAAATTGCTGAGGGCACAGGGTTAAGTTAGCCAGACTGCCTATCATATATCTGGGGGTCCCTTTGATTACTTCAAAGCTTGCTAAAACTAATCTAGTGGACATGATCACTAGCAGAGTGTAGGCTTGGCAAGTAAAATACTTATGTTTTACAGGTAGAGTCCTACCGATTAACCCAATCCTCACAGCAACCCAAGCTACCGGGCTGAGTTCTGAAGAACATCGAAGCCCCACTCAGAAATTTTTTGTGGTCTGAAATGCATCCAATCATATTGGGTTGGGGATCAAAAACCTTGAGAACTGGAATTTTGCAGCAGTTCTAAAGCATAATCCGGAAGGTTCAATATGGACCAGATGGTGTCAAAAGTATTTGCTCAAGAACGATCTATGTTCACAGTCAAGACTCCCTCAAGTTGCTATTGGGTTTGTAGGCAACTTCTTAAAGCCAGAGAGTGGTTAGTAGAGCATGCTAGAATTCAGATTGGGAATGGTCGATCCAGTTCTATCTGCAGTGATCTTTGGCACCTAGATGGTATTATCTTGAACGGGTTTGACAGATGTGTATTCAAATTGATACAAGCTCGAACAACTCAACTACTGTGGAGTCTATTATTCAGAGAATTCCTGAATTTGGCTAGTTACCAACACCATGGAATTGATGAAGCTGAAGGATTCTACTACTAGACTTCCCTTGCAACTCTGCAGATCAATCAATTTGGAAACCAACAAAATAATTGTTCTCAGTTAGTTCTGCCTATAGGGAGTTGCTAGGGGAGCATCACCAGCGTCTTGGGCCAAGCTCATCTGGCATTCATCCTCAGTTCCTAGACATGCTTTTATTGCCTAGATAGCAATGAAGAACAGACTAGCCACTAAGGCCAAGCTACACTCAAGGAGGATTACATGAACTATGGATCTCGTGTGACCTAAGACGCAGATGCTAGAATTGGGACCAGATTACTTGCAAGCTTCATGCCAGAACCAGGACTAGGAACCTTAGATCAATCATTTTGAAGATAGATTTCTCTTCTTTTTATTTATTTTTCGTGGAGCGAAATAAATATTAGAAGTTTTGAAGGTAGGGTTAGAGAGAGAGTTCTTTATGTAAAACATAGCTAGTTCTATTAGGGACAAACATTGTTACCTTGAGAACATTCCTGATAACCCTGGAAATAGGATACTATATAGTCAATGGTTACTACCATCTTACATTTATGAGAGATTGTTCTTATGACCCCCGGAGCATGCCCCTTGTAATTTGTAAATTTTTATCTTCAATGCATGCTTATTTACGCCTAAAAAAAACTGAGAGGACTAGACGGAATCAAAATTCTTTAATTAAATATGGCTTTTTTAATTGGTAGAATTTGCACCACGCTTCTTACTACATATTACATACACTGAAATCGATTAGAAACTGCAACCGTTCATTTGAGAATCAAGGCCCTAGATGCATGTGCCTCATAGGGAAAGAGCGATGGTGAATCCATGACTTTGGAGAATTTTCCCCAATAGCAGAAGAAGTAATTGATGACAAAATGTGAAGAATAGTACTTCTGTTTCTTATTTTAAAAAACAGAGTGAAGAACGGCCCTCAATGTCGAGGCCAGTTAGACCGTGGAAGAACTTGAAATGCTAGTCTTAAGAATGATGACCCTTTCCTTCTTCCAGTGCTTCACCATATCAGCACAGAATTTTCACTAAATTATTCTATATGGTCTTTATTTTCTAGATAGTGATACAATTACAGACCATGACACACCAAAGGTGCGTAGAGCTCAAATGCTATCCCAAAATATTTCTGCTCGGCGTTCTCCTCTCCATTAGACTTCTCATATACCTAAACTATGTATCAGCAAAAGAAATATTGCCACATGCCACAATCCAGACATCCCCAACCAAATGAGCTAGACATCTTCCATGAGTAAAGTTCCTTTCCCAATCAATAATCAGCAGCATACCACTCAGAATAACACTTATATCTAACCACATCCTTGAGAAGATAGCAATGAAGCCTTTCAACTAAACACTAAAACCCTAACATCCATACTACCAATATCTTCTGCTCATTTTTTATCAGTTCCAAAATCTTTTACTTATACGATATTACGAACAGCATGAAGAAGTAAATTAGATGGAAAATAAATTAGTTCTGAAATCTGAAACAAATATTTGATTTATCACAACCTACACCATATTATCAACACATAGGAATCGAAACAATTAATTAAACGTTAAGTACTAAACCCTAGTTCGATTAGATACCATGTGAGGATACTTGTCTTGATCAACAACTCTCGTGTTTTCAAGCTTAATATTGAGGTATTGATCCACAGAGTGCAAGGTCCCCCTGATTGCTAAATCGTTCTTCAGCTCCACCGTGACTTCTCTACCGACTAAGTCCTTGAAGTAGGAAAAGAACAACTGCGCCAAAACACATCCAAATTGAAAAACAGACAAACTATAATGACAGATGATCAAAATAACCAGATATAGGCAACAAAGGAAATAAATATTATGGGGAATTTCAAAAGAATTCGAGAAAATAATGGTGTTTTGTAGAGAGGGGAACAGAAAATGAAGAAAAGACCAGGAAAATCCCTACAAGAAACACTACCAAAAATACAAGTAACAGAGTTAAAAATAATACGAGTAAGAAAAAGGGAGAGAAAAGATACCATTTTTGTTCCGCTGATACTAGAGAGAGATTCAACCTCTGGTTCTTCTTTGATGAGCAGCCGGTTGATTGAAGCTCCAGAGCACAATTTGAGTAGAGAAGCGGGTATAATGGGAACGCGAGTCGCCGAGTGCAATGCAATGCCCTTACGCTGATATGTCCTTGTTTTGGACCTGCTTGAATATTTTTGTTTTTTTTTTCTTTTTTCTATAATTCTTCTGGCCTCAATAATTTATTTAAATGATACCATTACAGTTATTTATTTAAATGATACAAATATTCTTTTATTTCAATTTCACTAATAAAGAATCAGAATCGTTAAATTTTAAATTAACGTCATTTAAATAGTACGGAATACTAAAATTATCTTTCATTTTATTGTCAATTTTGAAAACGTTAAAATCAAAATTTTTCAAACTATAATCCACCCATGAAACAACACTAATCAATCTATGTTCCAAGTTAAAAAAATAATCAGATCAGATTGGTTATAGAATTAACTTTATCTTTTCACATCTAAAATAATAGGATCGTAACAGAATTGACTTATTAATCATTTTTAAACTAAAATCTTGTCTGTGTCATTTAACAAAATTAAATAAATGTCAAAAGATTTGTTTTTTACAAAAGGATAACCAAATTGTAGTAAATTACTTTTTGTGTTAAAACTCATGGAGTTCTGAGTTCTTTATGAGTTCAAACAAATTATATTGTATCAAATTTGATAATTTTATATAAAAATATCAACTGGCAGCACAAGATACAAAAAAAGATTGAGGGTCATTCAATGGCTGTGATAAATATTTTAGAAAAAATTTATATTTTACCTCTTCAAATTATCACTTATAGACATTTTAAATCTTAAATTTTAAAACATTACAGTTTAAACCCTAAACTATATGAAACTCACAATTATAATTCTAGATGTAATTTTGTCTACAGCAACTTAGTTTTTTAACAGAACGACGTTGTCTCAGATAGAAAAAATGTCGTCGTTCTTAATTATGTTATATCTAATAGATAAAATGACGACGTCTCAGATAGAGAAAAGCGACGTCGTTTTGTTAAAAAAATTACAGTGCAGTAGACGAAGTTATATATTAGAGTAAAAAATTATGAGTTTAAGATAGTTTATGGTTTAAACTGTAACATTTTAAAATTTTAAAGTTTAAAGTGTCTATTAGTAATAGTTTGAGAAGATAAAGTATAATTTTCCCAATTTTTTAAGGTTACGGTAGATATAAAAATTTTCAACTTTGTAAACATTCAAGGATATCCATGCCCAATACTTCTCCATTAGCTCAAAATTATTATCGATTGATAGAACTAAAGGTAATTGAACAAATATGCTATGACAAAGTTAACGCAATAAATATTTTTTAAGGAGAACTACACAAATGGCCCACTTGACAATTTGCGTAGCAAAATGACCGTCCAAAATTTTCATTACAAAAATGACCAGACCTCCCGATAAATAATGGATAAATGGTTGGCCAATAACCATTATGACCTTATTGAAAAATGCTTAAAACGCGCGCTACAGTACGCGTGCAACGTCCCCATGCGTGATTGTAGCTTTAATGAAACGCGGTGTTTAACGGAAGGAAGAAAAGCGGCTATGTGTGTGGTATATAAATTAGATATGTATGGTATCTAATTTAGATACTGATTTATTTTGTCTATGAATACTAGAATAATATGAAAACATTGAATACCCTTACAGTAGCTATGCATAATGTATATAAATTATGGTATATAATTTAAATACTGGTTTATTTTTGTTCATTTGTTTTGGTTATTCGTAATGTACATAAATTAGTTACGTATGAAATCTGATTTATATACTATCGCGTCCAACAAGATCCGGAAGAATCAATGTCTCGCATAAAACAATCTTGAAAAAAAATGAAAAACCCAGAAAACCATCTCGAAAAAACCAGAAAAATCTCAGATCCTATCAATAATCAGGAAAAACCCTCAGATCCAAGAATGAACCCTAATAACGCGTCACATCCTGCACAAACAACCAATTTTAAACCTTAATAACGTCATCTTCGTCGCTGCTTTGAAGGAAAACATGCATCTTCATTGTTGCTTCAAAGGAAGAACATAGTGATCTATTCGTGCAGGAATGACAATGAATAGTTGTCGAAGAGCGACCCACGACGAACGGCGACGAAGAATCACGAACCACAAACGAAAGTCGCTGACATTCTGTGTTCAAAACCCTAGACACCACATCTCTTCGGGGAAGACAAGGGTAGAAAGGGAAAAATGGTTTAAAATTTTTCAAAAAAAATGCTACTTGTCAAAAAACGACCTAATAATATTTTAAAAAAATATTTATGTAGCGTTCCCTCCAAAACTAGTGAAATATGTAATTTCCTCTCATAGATTTAGATAATAGCGAGGCTATTAATTCATTGAGAAACCGTAAGCCATTCTCATTTTTCAAAATTACATTCTCACCGCTTGTGAATTGGTTCATTCTGTTTTCTGCCTCTACTTTCCTCATCTCATTTTTACCACTCAAGTGCCGAATATATTTCGTATGAGTTTTTAATAGATATTATATAAGAGTCATTACTATTTAGCTGTGTCCAGCAGGATTCTTTTAACACTACAAATGAGCGTCGAAATTGGAGAAAAGTTCACATTATCAACTACAAAAATTTGATTTTACTCGTAACTAATGATATAATGGAATCGGACCATATGCAATAATTTCCAATGAACAGTAGATACAGCTTATCATATTTGAGCCTTCCGTCATGGTTTAGACAGACCCGATGAAGATAAACGGCCAAATATTTTTCCTTTTTTATGTTTTACAATCTGAATCATCCCATGTCAAAACACACGACTGACATCAGTAACTTCTCTCATTTGACTTTGCTAACGGCTGAGAGTCTAAATACATATAACAGCAGATAATTTGACTTTGGCAAAGGCTGAGAATCAAAATCCATATGACAGCAGATAAAGCTAATCGCGATAGTCTTTTTGGCACTGCTATAATGACTGATCATAGCTGACGGTAAATATCATTGAACTTATCGCATACTTACATGATCTCAAAATACACAGTTGGCATGAAAATTTTCCTAAACAGAATAATCTTAAAATTTTGATGAGAATTTTTTTTTTTGGGGGGGGGGGGGGGGGGGG
>QANY01000261.1:2180050-2341007 GCA_003255025.1 Datisca glomerata | reverse complement strand
GGGGGTGGGGTACGAGTTTTGAGAAAGAGAAAGAAAGAAACATTCAGATTACAAGACAACCAAGGAACATTACATCAAGCAGCATTTACAACTCTCTCTCAAATAAGAGAACTAGAACCGATTCTAATCCCATTAATAACATCAATTTTCTAACATTCCTTTTTAATGGTTTAGCTACAAAGAAAGTGCAATATAGAGAGAGACGTGTCGTCACTATAGCCTTTGCTTCACCCGTCTACCATTGACATCACTTCCATCAAGGATAGCTCCATTCCCATGCCTGCATACGATGAGAGAGTGCTCACTCACTCTAGCTACATACTGCAAAAGTTCCGTTAGAACAGACGGGCAACTTTCTCTCAAGTACTCAAACCCATCTGTTTGCATTACAGCTGCAACAACAGAGAGAATAACAGTGGCTCGTCAAAGGTATTCCAGGAAAATGACATGATAATATATTCTAACTAGCATATCTGTAGAGTAGCCAAAAGCAATTTTCACAAGCAGAACCTGAAAAAAGCATTTTTTCCATGTAATGCTTTCATAAAATTGTTCATAATGGAAGTATAATTCAACAGACTATTTCATCACTGAAATAACTAAATACCAGTGTGGTCATCCAAAATTCACTGGAATCAATTCAAAAGATAGTTGATGGAACAGAAAGACTTCTCCAAGTTAACCAACAATTGTCTAGTAGAACAATCAGTTAGTAAAAGTTTCTCATATGTCCTTTCTACGGCACAATATAATTGGTGCAACACACTTGCTGTTCAAAAATATCGAAAGAGTTTCCTCCACCGGGAAGCTTACAACTACATAATCTATAAACGACAAGGCAGGGATCATACTGAACTGACTTACAACAACCTTTTTCTAGCATGTTTATTTATGCATGCAATAGAGTGGGCAACTATTGGCTTCTATTTGGGCAAATCAATAGTCAAAACAAGGAATCCAGTAATATAAATGCTATTGGATTCCTAATACTAGCCATAGATGTAGAGTCCTTCAACAGCATCAGATTCTGAACATAGCAAATAATCAATGATGTTGTGTTCAGCACTAACAGATTTATACCATATTCAACTGTTTCTGTACACATGTGTATAAGCTTCAATACTTCTCTAATCAAGCAGAAAGCTTTTGCAGTGAGTTTAAAAAGAATCATAGTAGACAAACTGAACCACTAATCAACATCAGAATTCAGAAGAAGATACCCCTGCTTGCTGTCTGATACTTTATGAACTTTCGACGCACAAGAGGTAAAAGACAGACAGGTTTAATCGCTTTTCTAACACACTCATGTTTACTTTAAAAATCGAAGGGTGAGTTTCTTTCCAAGCATAATTAGCATAAAATTTTACCTTTTAGGTTTTCAGGCATTGCAATGAATTTGAGACACACAGATTTAAGCTGGAAACAATGATGTTGCTCTGCCAAGGCTAATGTGGTTCCCACAGTGTTTATTGCAACATCGTCACAGAGAGTTGCCTCACATAGCAACCTGAGCCTTTCTAGGCCATACCTATCTGCTGCTGCAAGAAGATGCTGAGACATTAAAGTAGAGGCCCATTTCAAGTTCAAGCCAGTGATTTCTTGCATATCAGGAAGCGAGTCCCAGTAAATAAAATGAAGTAGAGCCTGAAATGAAACATAGGTATATTAAAGATACTGTGAGAGAGAGAGAGAGAGGTACTATCACATTTTGAGAAAAAACTTGAGGAATTACCACATATCAAGAAAGGAAATATTTTGCCACATTTATCTTCTATTATGATAAGGTGAGTGATTTTAATATCTTTTTCCATGATACTAAGCTCATGATTGAATCAAAAGTCACAACTCTTCAACAGTGAACCACCCACTCCTTGAAGTGTGCAAGTACACATTTGGACGCACTTTTAAATTAGCTAAAGGGGAAAGAACGTGTGTCATATTGTTCAACAGGAGGATCATTGTGGATACTAAAGGTACCATAGGAACTAGAATTTTGTCAGTTAGGGATAGCAAGAAAGAACTTTATTTATCTGAAAGAGATCGCATAGAACAGATAGGGATAACAACCGTTATCCATGACCACATACAAATATGCAAAAACAATTAACATAGGCTAACAGATGCACATGATATACAGGATCAAACTAAACGTCGAACTGGTTGAACCTTAAAAACTGGAGCCTCCATGTCTTCAACTGTTATACACTGGGTATTCTGATCCTTCATAGGTCCAAAAAGTTGCGCTCTAAATACAGGTGAACGAGCAGCAAGAACCAATTTGTGCGCAGAAAAAGTTTCCCCATCAACTTCAAAATTCACATCAGTTCCTTTTCCACTTTCTAGTAGTCTACCGAAATGCTGACCAATGTTAGAAGGCGGTAAAGCTATTGAATAAATCTTAGGTCCTTCTGTATGTGACCTCACAACACCAACTATACAGTGTACTGAAAGGCAATCATCTTTCAGGTAGTCTGAATTCTCCAGAGCTGTTCTTTTAAAAAAACGCTTGTAACCCCTGCATCATACAGAAAGCCCCTTATAAACTACACAATACATTTCTATTTCAGTTCATAATTGCATTGCTATTTGTGAGCACATCAGAGAGAATTCGCAACTAATTATTTTCTGGTGCACCTACGTGAACACAGTGCATGCCAGATACTAAAATCCTAACTCAGCTAGCTGTTGGCCAGAATAAGGAAAAAAATTTGACACATCAACACCAGTCATTTAATCGAACGGTAATATGACTGAGGAGCAACTCATATTTGAATTGTGGACATAGATGTTCAGTAACTTCACTTTACAACTAAAAGTACTCATGAATGCTTAAACAGTAATCTGAGCAGTTAGACTTTATTCCAATGGATGAAATCAATTTTGATCCACCAGCCTACACAGGCCATAGATATCAAGTTCTACTACTTCTTCAAGAATCTCATTGTAATTAGTCACCATCCTCAGTCACTCACAAAAAAAATGTTACCGCGCCGCCACTTACTTATATATTAAGTTTAATGTTCTTGTTTTCCTCTCAGTATACTTATACATTAAACTCTGAACTTTATTCACACAATTACCTGACCGTGTTCCTAGATTCAATTCATCTTAAAGAGCATGAACACACCCTTCAATTTCAAAAGCTTTATTCCTAAACAATTTATAACATGCCCAAGCAATTATTGAACTTTAGCAACCTAAGCAGTTAGATATTGAGAAAAGGAGGAATCTTTCAACAAAATAGATCATCCCATGCTCAGAAATGGAAAACTAACCACATGCTACCACGATACTTCAGTGTGTATGGCCCGCTATCCAGTGTCCTCCCAAAATGGGTGTGCACCTTATGCTTTTCTTTCCCACTCTGATCCAAAAGCCTCAATTCGAAAAGTGCTCGCACATCGGTCCCCTCGCTCGCAAGGGCAATGAATAATGAAACATAGTTGGCGTTGTCCTCGACGCTCTTCCCATCAGGATAAAAGTAGATCGCCCACGCATACCCGCCTACCATAAAAGTATCGGAGGCTACGTATTTCCCAATTCCAATCCCCTTCGACAGAGAATACCCCGTGATCTTAAATTCGTGTGAACCATTAAGGGTATCGGTGATCGACGTCGTCGTGGTTGTCGGAGGAGAAGATTGAGATGAAGAAGCTGAAGAATAAGCGCAGAATGGCCTGGAAGTTTCTCGAAGAATCTTTCCCATGCCTAAAACCACGACAACCTAACGCACTGGGCCTTCAATTTCCACCGGGAACCTCTGAACCAAGATCTGAAGATAAAAGTATGCAGCAGTTTGACTCTAATATTGTTTCCACCCGGAGACCTCTGAGCTAAGATCCGAAAATAACAGAATCCAGCACTTCGATTCTAATAATAACTTTCAGTAAACAAACTAGATGTCGACTAAGACACCCAATTGAAATTCTGAGGGGGGGTTTCTCGTGGATTTTCTGTGAGAAAATTTAGGGTTTCGTTAAAGAAATTTCAGAGCTTTAGGTTCGTGGGGGTAAATAGAAACGTTGGTCCGTAACTGGTATTCTAATTATTAGTATAGTTTGTTTCACAAGGCTTTTATTACCCGCAGTCGTCGCAAAAGTTGTCACTCGCTGTCGCCTATAGCCACGTGGCGCCCTCATTATCGCATTGGCATAACTTTTACGTGTATTGTATTATCTTAAATGGCGTTTGTTTCCAACTTTTCCTGTATAAATTTATTTTTAACATTTTCTTATATTTGTTAAAAGTATTATCATTTTTTTTAATAAAATTATTTAATTCGATAAAATAATAATCTCATATTATTTTTTCTCACTTTTTCACAAAAACTCATTTTACTAAATAAAATTTTCATCTTACAACATATCTACACATTTTTCAAAATAGATTTTACTTTCTTAAATCTCCAACAAGTATAATTATTTGTTTCAATTATTCATACTTGATTTTGATATTTTATTTTCTTCAAGATCATATCCTCACAAAAGTTTCGTAAAATATCCTGATCTTGATTGAAGGACCTCTCGTTCGTTGTTTCGTACCACAAGTCTAGTCATCCACACAATATTTAAAAAATATTAAATTTATAAATCAGTACATAACTGGAATGTTTACCACGTCTCATTTTTTATGTGGATGACTAGACTTGTGGTACGAAACAACGAACAAGAGGTCCTTCAATCATTTATATTCAGTTTTAGATTGTATTTAACCAAAATATTAAAAAAAATTACATCATTGTTATGTTTTGTTCATGTGGCATAACTAAAATATTTTGCTTGTTTCTGTCGGAGTGGAAGGATATTGATAATCATAGTATACATATCTACTAAAGATACGTACATGTAACGAAGAAAATGTTATGTATTATTAAATATTTTAATGTGTTAATATAAATGATGGTTCTTTATAACAAATTTATTTTTATATATAAGAGAAAATTTAATCAAACACGGCATGAATTATTAAGACTTTTTAGTAGTTGCTAATAGAGAATCTGTATACAATTTTACTATGTAATTTTGAACAAGTTGTCATTGAATTTATTTGTACGGTGTAAGTAAAAAATTATTTTAATTTTTGACGTAGTAAGAAAAAAAATAGTTCATTTAATTTTATTGATGGGTTAATAAAATAGTTAATTAATTAGTGCATAAATTAATGTATATACATAAGACATAATGTATATTAGAATCTATAAATAATCATTGACAACAAATAAAAAGTTGATAAAAAAAGAAACTATAAATAATAAATAATTTTATTACTTTAATATAATTTATATAACTTTCTCAAAAATTCTATCAATTTTTCCGCACAACTTTACTCAAGTATCCTACATATCAAACAGGAAAATCATATTTTTCAATAATTATTGTTACTTAACCATGTGTCAACAAACATGGTAATATTAATATCTTGTCATCTAACTTACCATTTAAGTTTTCTGAACAACTTAACTTTTTCAGTATTCTTATGCCCCCTACCGCCACTTCCGTTCAAAATATAGACGAAAATGACTACACGTGAGTTTCATGTGCTTTTTTCAATAGGCAATTAGGTAATTTAAACTCTACTACACGTGTTTTCAATCCAAATAGGATCTCTACCTAAATTTCATGGAGATGACAAACATTGTTAATGGAGTTCAAGCTTTATCTCTGCAACTTTCTTTAGCAAATTTCATGGGTAATTAAACCTTTCTTTAGCAACTTTCTTTCAATTTAGATTCAATTTTCAGTCCCAGATAGAAAAAAGAAACTAATGATCTTGTTTAGGAATTCAAGAGAGAATCCAGCCAAAAATGGGCAATTTCAAAAAAAAATCCAATAAAAAAGTCTTTTGAATGTGAGGGTGAGAGTAGACCCTTCAAAAAATGGGTGTGAGTGAGGAAAAAATCACTCAAGACACGTGTACAGAAAGAATGAATCTTGAGGGAATGCATAGACTATGAACATGGCAAGATTAGGAGCTCTAAACGGAAAGGAACTCCAAAACAGGAAGGAGCTCTAAACAGAAATGAGCTCTAAACAGGAAGGAACTCTAAACAGAAAGAAGCTCTAAAACGAGAAGGAACTCTAAACAAGAATGGGCTCTCAACGGGAATGAACTTTAAACAGGAATGAGCTCTAAAATGGAAAGGAACTCTAAACAGGAATGAGCTCTAAGTAGGAAGGAAATCTAAACGGGAAAGAACTCGAGAAATGAAAAAAAGCACAGAAACGGGAAACCTCATCAGAACGGGAAAAGCAGACCGGTCAATGAGGAAAAGCTGACAGATTACTCGCACCTTTGAGAACGGGAAAAGAATGACGGGGGACCCGCACCTCCGGAACGGAAAAGTCACTTCGAACTGTGCAAGAATGAAAAAAAAGAAGAGCGAGAACATATGAAAGAGATCGAAAATAAACAATAAAAAGGTTGTGATTGATTGGATAAACTAAATGACTCGGATGAGACAAATTGACAGGTCACCAAGTGGCTATGATTGATTGGCTCGAAACCACAAGATATCACAAAGTGGTTGTGACTGATTGGCGGCTGAGCGAGACAGATGAGAAACGAGAAAAGGAAAGGGGCCCATACCTAGCAAAGTAATTCCCACGAGCGGGTGTAATTCCCAAGCATAATGAGTGTCTTCATTTTTTTGTTATTTTAATCAACTCATGGTATTTGGGGAGCCTATATAAGGCCAACGTATTAAATAAAAACCAGACATTCAATACAAAGCAAACGCAAAATACAACTCAAAGCATTTACTCCTCTCTCTTTCTCCCTCTTATTAATACTTATATAAATCAATAATTACCGACACTATTTCCCTTTTATCCCTGGTTAACGGAAAAAATCTTTTACAGGGTATCCTACTAAAAAAATATTTTGAAGGATTTGCTCTCATCCCCTTTTTAAATGGGCAATCTAGTAAAAAAATGGTAAGTCCATAAAATCCAGGGAGTTTCTTCCTCATCTATAACATCCATCTCACGATTTCATCTCAAAGACAATCTCACTCCGTCTATTCTTTCTCCTTCATGATTTCTCTCTCTGAAATACATTGTTTCTCGTTCTAAAAAACATGATATGAGTGTTATTTACGAGAGAGAGAAATGATTGAATAGGAAACTATTTTAATGGGGGAAAGAGAAAAGCATGTAAGTTTCAGCATTATTTAAATCTCAACATTCCCCCATGAATCTTCCCTCCACGGCCATGGTGTTTCTTCGATTTCCCACTTGGGAACCCTAAATCCTAAACCTAAAATTACTTTTCTCTTTCTTACCAACTCTCACCTCTCATTTGCTCCTCTATTGGGGCAATACTTCCTTAGAATGAACATAGAGATCATTGCAGCAGAAAAGGGAGAGGGGGTAGCAGAGAGAAAAGAGAGAAAATGGGTTGGTTTAGAGTGAGATTTTAATTGATGCACACGTGTCCGTGGATAAAAGTTTACCCAAAAGTCCAAGAAAGATGTCACGTTTTTTGGCACGTGGTATCAATTTCATATGTTTTTTAGACGGAAGTCACGGTGGGGTGCATCGTCAAAAAAAATTAAATGCGAGTGTACTTTTTGTAAGATTTTAAAGTTAAGGGGGTCAAATGGTACAATCGCACAAAGGTCAGGGTTCACTATAATTAACCATTATCTTAATTAAGCACATAGAAGTAATAAGTTCATATACTCTTTGCTCACACTCTCATGATTAAATTCACATTTTCAACTGATTTTCTTTGAGAAATTTTTATAAATAACCCTTGTGAATGAAAATACTGATTTTAAGACTTCTCCATATTTTTAACGAAGCTTAACCTCTTTTATAAGAGAGAACTAAGTTGCCCATTGAATTTAATTTTTTTCGATTAAAATCAGTGACTGCTAGACCAGGGTCTGGCAAATTTTTTTTGCTAGACACTGGTCTAACTACTGTAAATTTGAACAACAGAACGAAGCATGATCTAACAATAATTTTTTTAGATCAAGCTCTAGCACGAGAATATTTTAGATTCTCCCCTAACAAAAAGGCCACGTTTCATTAAAAGGGAATTAACAGATCCTGATATCCATTTTTTGCTCTCAGGGGACTTTTTCATGCAATTTCTCATTTTTTTTAGTAATTTTAGACATACAAAGTTATAAACTAAGTTTTAATTAATTAAATAATGTGTCAATTCACACGTTGATTTATCATTTAATAGATACTAAAAGATCAATAATAAATTATTGATGCTTTCCTTAATCAGTTAAAATTCAATTTGTAACTTAGTGAGTGCATAGTCAATCTTTCTTTGCATTAAGTTTTAAACGTTGGTTAAAGGGTTAGAAAAGTCCCCAGGAGTGAGTTCAGCTAGTCAAGGAGATAGAATGTCTTGGCATAGGTCTAATTTTTCACTTTCACATAGTGACTCTTAAATGTGATATATCTATGACTCAATCGAACACCATTTGATTACCCTCAAAGTGTTTTTTTTATGTGAAGATGTATTAGTGGGACAGGCTTTGTTATATGGGTTTGGCCATCATTTGTTTTAAGTGCACAGATGCGTGGCGCTAAAATTAATGTATTAAGGATAAATATGCATGATAGAGTCCGGTTATATGTAATTATGATTCGCCTTGTGACAGTTCAAAACTAATTTATGAAAAGAGTGTGTATGCACAAATTTGAGCAACGTGTCAATATATCACTTCAAGTTAAAACTGAGGGAGTCGAGTTTATAAAATGTTGGCGTTTTATATAATTTTCAGTGTAGCACTTTTTTCTTAATTTATTTTTCTTGAACTAATCTAGATCATTATAGTAAAAATGAAAGATATAGATTTAGCATAATTCATTTGTATTTTAGATCCCAACACAGAGGGAGCCCAAATCCTTAATTGTCACCTCCATTGTTTTTCCATGTGGAACATTCATACTTGCTCAGCTATTAATTTTTTTAACAGAGAAATGAAACTTCAATGATGCTAAAAAGTTACACAATCCATAGCAACACCTCTTTCAATCAAGGAGGGCTAGAACAAAAAACACAACTATAAGCTCGGAGAAAAGCCCTATTTGCAGTCATATTAATAGGCTATTCAACCAGAATGAAACTAACAGAAATACAATTATACAGCTCTTTAAATACATCATTGACATATACACAATCGACTGCAGTAGTTCTACAAATAGATCAAATATCAAAACTAAAAAATTCAATCTTCAGTAGCTAATCTGTATTCTGAGTTGACCGTGTACACACCGTTATTTTGATAAGCTCACCATAAAGAGTCCGGAACAGGCTGGGCTACAAGAGGGAGACTGAGGATGATTTCTGCCTCCTCCCTGTTAAACATGCTAATCACCTTTCTTACATCCCGTTTTCGTTGGTTAGAAAGGAAAAGATTCAAAATTACTGAGGCAGAATCAATCTGTTGCGATTGTACTTTCAACACTCTCGCTCGCAGGATCTAGGGATTTGTCAGATTTTTATGGTTTCCCCATCACCAATCACCAATTTTTCATATTATTCCAATGTCTAACAGTTGTTTCCCCCAAAACAAACTCCTCCATCCCCATGAGGCATTACCATGAGCCCTAACATGTAAAAAACCTAACTGTTATATAATCATAATGGATAGCATGACGTTATCAGTTTGGTCACTTGATAATTAATGAATGTGTCTGAGTCTATTCTTTATTCATCTATCGTTTTACTTGGATTAATTTCATGAATCATGGTAACTCGCACTCCTAACTAACATGCAACTTATTCGTGAACGTAAATGTTATAGCTAATGCGTGTAAAGCTCAAAGTCTAATCATCATAACATGGCAATTAACTTTATCATGATATGGAAAAATAAATAAAACACTTGATCATAAAATTTAACAACAGAAAATAATATTAAATTAAATACACTACATTCATAACATATGAATCAAATTACTATGTAAGTCCACTTACCTAGATTGCTACGAATTAAAATTCAGCAACTATTAACTTAAAATCCACACATCTCATATCACTAAATATTCAGATAATAACTAACATTATTTAATTATTAGAAGAGCTAACGGTAATGGAACGATGAAAAATAAACTAGATAATGATATGATATAACAGTTCAGTCTGTTAGATTGAGCTGATTCAGTCTGGTCTGACTGATCAGGTTTGGTCTGGTTTGATTGAACCGGTTCAGTTCAGCCTGGCTGAACTAGTTCAAGTTTGGGTGCTCTTTAGGCCGGGTCGGGTCAAAATCATCTGGGTCGCAAGACCCAATTGCAATCCAAACAGATACTGAGAAAGGAAGAAAGAAAGAGAGAAAGAAAGATGAAGAGGAAAAGCAATGCTTACCGATGACAATAACAACGAAGACGAACAACTACAATTCCAATAAATGATCAGAGGGCTGCCATTAGAGAGAACCAAATAAAACAGAGCATGTGAGTCAAGAATCGGAGAGAAATAGGAGAAAAACCGAAAGGGGGAATGAGAAAATCAAAGGGCTTATCAGATCGATGGACCTTGACCATGTAAGAATGATTCAACAAGCAGTGACGAAAAAGAATGTAAATTGCTGAAAATTAGAGAACAAAATTTCAGAGTGATGCTCAACGAATTAATCAAAAATCTAAGTTGATTAAAGGGGGAAAAGAGAGAAAAAATAGAAAAGAAAAGCAATAAGAGAGATGAACACTTACTGGAATTTAACAAGACGAAGACGTTGAAGAAGGAGATGAGAGAACAACGATTCGTGGGAAGAGAAACTGCCAGAGAGAGAGAGAACAGCGGTGTTTACTAAAAAAGAGAGAACAGCGGTTACCTAGGGAAAACACCATATAATATTAGTTTGGGGTTACACTTGGGTGTACTCTATTTACTGTGTGAGTGACCATAAAGTACACAATTACCCTTTTATCATACTTATGGTATTACATTCTCTATTACTTAAGAACTTTCGTCCTCGAAAAAATATACCTTATTGAAACAACTCTGGGTACTTGACATGTATCTCCACTTCTCGTTCCCACATTACTTCCTTGATCCGATGATTTCTCCAGAGAACCTTGCCAACTGAATCGTTTTGCTTCTAAGAGTCTGATTCTTGCGCTCTAGAATTTTGATTGGTTTCTCATTATAAATGAGGTCATCATGAACTTGCAGAGGTTCAAAATCAATGACATGCGTTGGATCAGGCACGTACTTGCGAAGCATTGAGACGTTAAACATATTATGAACACCCCAAAAAGCTAGTGGTAAAGCAAGTCGGTAGGCCAAATAACTGATACGATCCAAAATCTCAAAAGGCCAATAAATCTGGGACTCAGCTTACCCTTGCGATCAAAACGCATAACTGTTGGTCGTCGGAGTGCGTGTGCGGCGGAAAAGTGTGGCGCGTGGTCATCTTAAAAATTAAATTTTTAATAAAAATTGAATCTTTTAATAAAAAAAAATCGTGCAACGCTACGATAACAAAAGAAAGCTTTTTATTGAAAATAATTTTCAATCAGCCATAATCCATTATATATTTATATATTAAATTAACAACATACAAGGTTATGAATCATATACCTTTTGTAGTCTAAAGCAATCGTCCTCACGAAACCAATCGATTCTTCGTTCCCATGAAATCGTTCCAACGATCAGCAAACTCCAAGATCCATATCAAGATCTTCCAACGCATTAGGACGTGTGTGGGCACGTAGAATATAACGAAGATAATTTTTTGTCTCTAAATGTACTCAACACATGAGATCTATATATTTTACTGAAAGAACTTTTATGAGATGATTCTCTAAAAGATCATGACGATAATTCTTTTAGAGATTTAATTAACTCTTGATCGTTTGTTACTTTTAGGTTTTGCTCCTTTAAATAATTCATAATTATTTAATGTGCGTTCAGTCAGTTTAAGCATATACAATCCGTTTATTACTTTTATATGACAAATATCGAATCTATTCTTAGAAATAATAAACTATTTATTAATAAAAAATTTTTGAATAATTGTTCTTGCAAAAATGAAATAGAAATCAAATTTCTCAAAAATTTAGGAATATAATAAACTTAATTCAAAACTAAATAATTATATCCAAAAAATAAATAGGTTGTCTCTAATGCTTTAGCTTACACGAGCACACCACTGCCAACTATCGAAATGACCTCGCTATCAGCCAGCTCCCTTGACGAATCAAACATTTACAAAGAAGAACATACATGGTTAGTGGCTCCTGAATCAAGTATCCAGGATGATAAATCATATTTCACTAAACAATCTTCAAGTTTCAAGTAAATCATATTTATCTTTTTTTTTTCAGCTCGGAGAGATACTTGTTACAGTTTCTCTTCCAATGACCTTCAACCTCACAGTGGAAACATTTTTCTTTGCGCTTGCTGTCATTCTCGTTCTTCTTAACTTTTGGCGATGTCTTGGCTTTCTTCCCTTTCTTATTCTTACTTTTGCCCTAACCATTGATCTTCTTCCACTTGTTACTTTTAACAGTGGAAGATGCTTTTGCTCGACAACATTTACCTCCCACTCTTTTGTCATTCTAAGATTGAGTGATTCAAAAATCTTCAGTTCATTCAACAATTGGGTCATGTTGAATTATAACTTGTTCATAACATAGTTGATTATGAACGTAGAAAAAACTGGTGTGAGCGTCTCAAGTATAATGCTAACTTGAGTTCGCTCATCAATGGTCGCTCCGTGTACTTCTGCCTCATGCATTATATTGATCATGTTCAAAACATGTTCTCGCACAGAAGTATCATTTCTCATCTTAATTGTCATATATTTCCTAGTGGCCTCATGACGATTTTGATCAGACTGCTACCCAAACATAGGCTGTAGAGATTCTATAATCTCATAGGCAGTCTCCATTTTTCCATGCTTGGTTCTTAGAACATCGTTCACGCTCACAAACATATAACACTTCTCCTTGTTGTCTGATATGATTGAAGCATCATATTTGTCTCTAACATTCTTATGGGCATTAGCACCGGGTTCCTCAGGATATTTCTCAGTAAAAATGAACTTATGGTTCTCACAAATTAATATTAAGTCCATATTTGACTTTAAACGTAAGAAATTATCACCATTCAATTTCTCGAGAGCGAGTAAAGCAGTGACAGGGTTTCCCGTGATAGACATAATAATGATAACTGAAATTTAAAGCATATAAGATTCAATATAATTGATAAATATATAGAATTTAAAAAGTAAATGTGATGCATGAACGCAACATAATAAACACACAAAATTTAACATTTTTTAATCGCGATAAAATAATCCAATGATTAATGTGCTGCCTTAGGGTCAGTCAGAGTAACCTCAAACTGTCTATGAGATATTCTCATCCTTATTAATTAAAAATTAAAATATATCATATTTTCTCTTTTAGCAATAAAGTATCACTTGTTTGGTCAAGTCACAACTATTATTTCGTATGAAAGCTTAATTATGACTTTGTGAGTGTAACCCATTATTTCAAATTTCATGACTTGATTTAGAATATGTCGCCTTAGGGTCGGTCAAAACTAAACTACATCACTTCCTCCTATCTTCTTAAGAAATTCAACGTTGGTATTGGTATAGCTCAAAACCTTCCTTAGAGGATGAAAACAAAGCCATCTCGAGGTTCTCATTGTACCTCAAGTGTTGTACTACTAATGGAGACCGTATGTTACATTGACATGTCAACCTTCTCTCACTCACTATTTTAGAATTATGTGTTTCCATTTTAAATAATTAATCAATATCAAATTAATTACTAGTTAAAATAATAGTCCTATGAAAATTTAAAAATCATTTATGCCAATCTCATTGGTCTAAGTTCATTTAAACTTCTAAGCACCTAAGTCATAATTATGTGAGTTTAGATTAGCTAATTAAGTATAATCATCAAATTTTAATAAAACTCTTTTACTAAAGTCAGTTATCGTAAATGTTACTATAACCATTAGTGTGGTATGATTACCACGTTTTAACTAATTAAAATCTGACACTTTACATGCAATTGATTTCATAAAATAATACATATAAACATAGTAGGACAATCCTAATAAATCATGTTTTTACATATAAGATGCATGATTAAATAAAACTGTGTGAGATTTTCATGTATGACATGCGGTCGACTAATGCATAGACATGTTACCAAACATAACAATTAAAACACTTATTTGACAATTAAATAAAATAATAATGGACCGAGTGACTATTGAGTATTTCTAAATTACAACACTTAAGAAATAAAATTACAAAGCGGACTTCAAGAATACATATTTCTCAAATATTACTTTCTCCTCCTGATGTCTATCTTCATAATCTCCAAACTTTGAACAAAATTCTATTTAATTAAGAAAAATACTTTTTCTTAATTAAAATTAATTTTTATAATTATCTCTTTAAAAATAGTTGACTTTAACTTAATCAAATAAATACTTATTTCATTTGATCAAACTTGGGTGAAATCCAATCAACTTATTAATTTTTAATTTTCATACAATTAAAAACTAAAAATTAATTTTTAATTTTCATAAAATTAATAATTAATAATTAATTTTAAAATTGCATTAATTTTAAATTTTAAAAAGATAATTGATAGATTGAGGGTTATCATCAAACCCTATGGCGATATAAATGGTTGGTATGAGGGTTTGTACGAAACTTTCCTAAAATGGACAACAGTTGCCATTGACGACAGGACTCTCCTATCACCAGCCCATCATCACCGACCACCACTACCACCGCCAGTGTCACTGCCGGCAGCAGCCAGAACAGTATTTTTCGACGTGAACAATAATGCTTCGTGAACAATAAATTTATGTATTGGACACCCACTACTATAGTACCACGTGACACTACAGTAGTTCATGTCAATCTCTGATACTCAATCAGTGATTGACACGTGACAATTACTGCATATTAAATATTTTAATAAAATTAAATATCTAGATATTTGTTAACTCATNTATGTGAATTAAATTTTTTAATTAAATAATTTTATTTATTATTTCTATTATTTCTCCACTATAAATATGAAATTACACTCTTGGAGATTACATATTGTATTTATAGAGTATTCTCTCATATTGTCCACTGATATATCATTTCACATAGTTATGTCCTCTAATTATTGGTTTGTAAATTAAAACTGATCAAAATTATCGTTTTACCCTTCTAATTACCTCTTAATCCTCAAGTACCATTAATGAACTAATAAATGGCTAATTTATAATTTTATTATAAATTCGAGCTCAATAACCATTCAGTTTCAGAATTAACACTTAAGAGAACCGATATACGATTCGTTAGGAAAACTTGGATTCTAAATTTTGTAAGATCATGTTTACAGCCATCCATATCACTAGATCTTTAAAACAAGTCACTAGTATGTTTTTCAAGCAAACCTTAACGAGTGAATCAAAAGATTCAGTAGACATGCATGAAAGTTCATGACTACTTAGGATTCAGACTGATCTACATATGATTATCAAATTGATGTGTATTAAATCTTTATGATAACGACACGTTGATGCATATATCAATTCACATCGTTTCTGTAATATATAATCTCATTATATAAAGTACATTCACTAAGATGTCTATCCACATCAATGATCTGGATCTAAATCACATGCATTTATAATGCTTAGTGAACCGTACTAGCAACCATTCATTAAAGATTCCATAATTTAATATGTTGATGACAATTTTATTTATTATCTATACGATCTTAATCTTCTCATACTAATACAAGATCATAGTCTCATTAATGATTATGAAATTTTTAGATATTTATATAAATTATTCAACAATAATTTAAAAGAACAATTATAAAAAAATGTAATCCTTATTAAATTTCACATCAAAATGTCGATACACATCATTTCAGGGTATAACCCCCAACAATAACACCCTTCATCGGTTCAACCTTGAGAAACACGCGATCACCCACTTCAAATTCAAATTCCTTTCTTCTAACATCTGCATAACTCTTCTACCTACTCTGAGTGGTCTTCATTCAATCCATGATTTTATGAATAGCTTCACTCGTAGACTGAACACAGTCATGCCCAAAAGCTTCCGTTCACCAACTTCATGCCAGTGAGCTGGTGACCGACTCTTTTCCCATAAAGTGCCTCAAACGAAGCCATACCATTCATTGCATGGTAACTATTATTGTATGCAAACTTCATGAGTGCCAACTATGCATCCCAACTACCAGAGAAATCTAACATACAATCTTAAAGCATATATTTTAACGTTTAGATCGTACGCTCAGATTGCCCATCAAATTACGGATGGAAAGCTGTACTAAAATTTAACTGAGTACCCAAAGCTTTCCGTAGACTCCATCAAAAGTTTGACGTGAACCGCGGATCCCGATCCGATACTATAGACACTGGAACCCATGAAGTTGGACAATCTCTTGGATATACAACCGAGCCCAATCATCAACTGAAAATGTAGTCTTCCCACACAAAAAATGTGCAGACTTGGTAAGATGATCCTCCACAACCCAAATGGAGTTATAACCTTTTAATGTCCTTGGTAGCCCTGAAATGAAATTCATAGTCACATGCTCGCACTTCCATTCAGGAATACTTAATGGTTGCAAAACCACATATGGTCGCTGTGTCTGGGCCTTGATATGCTGACACACCAAACACTTACTAACAAACTTAGCGATATCACGCTTCATACCATTCCACTAATAATGTAACTTAAATCGTGATACATCTCAGTATGGCTAGGGTGCATTGTGTATGGTGAACTATGAGCCTCTAAGAGTAATTCATGCCTAATGACTACATCTTTCAGGACACAAAGCCTCCCATGAAAATGAAGAGCTGAATCATTACCAACATCGAACTATTGTCTTTTATCCGAACCCACTTCACTACAAATCAGAAGTAAGTCAGAGTCTGAGTTTTGTGCATCAATAATACATAACTGCAATGATGGTCGAACTGTGAGCTGAGCTAGCTGTGCTGTAGTGTCTTTTCAGCAAGTCCTGAATCTCGACACACTCAAAAGCCTCTAGGATATGCTTTTGAGACGTAATAAGAGCTGCTGAATGAGTTGATTTTTGACTTAAGGCATCAGCCACTACTTTTTCCTTTCTAGGGTGATAAATGATCTCGCAGTCATAATCTTTCACTAGTTCCAACTGTTTTAGCCAAAAACTGGGTCATGGGGGAGGATCTTTTTCGTGCAAGAGACTGTTATGTTTGGAATAGTGACTGGCATGCCTTTCCTCCCCCTCGGTTACCTTGAAGGACACAATTGATGTGTCATTCTTCCTTTGCCGAGTAATTGTCATGGTGACAGAAGTCCCTCTGATAAGGGGAAATGTGGGTCATTCCTTTCATCACGGACTTTATCGACGTAGAATACTAGGCATGTTCTCCCTTTGAGGGAGGAAAATGATTCTGAATACTTTAAACATGAACGTCTTTGCAGTCATTCCACAGACGGCGCCAACTGTCTTAGCAAAAAACTGCCTCAGTACAAGTGAAGAGGTCTTCCTAACCGGGGCAATATGCCATAGTGACGTTATGCGAGTTCGTTCCTCTTTATGGTGAGCGTACCCTTCCTTGTGATTGGAGCTCTTCACTGCCTCAACGTCTGTAAAACACAGACAAGAAACCCTAAAGGTGAGGAACTGTGAGGGTGGTTGCTCCGCCTAAGGGCCTCTGATGCCTAAGTCAGTCATCTGTCGATATTTTGGCATGGTTTTTGTAGGGAAGACATACATCTTTTGGTGATCAGGGGAAGTATTTATACCTGAGTCCTCAGGGCCATAGGTAGCGTGTCGAAGAGGCCTTTAGTGACGTGTCGAAGAAGCTTTGTGGGACACGAAATCTGTCTTGCCTAGCACTGATTGGATGAAAATGAGGCGACCTTTGACATAAAACTGGTGATATTAAATGTTGACGTGCCTATGAGATGACCATACATATGCCATCCCATCATTCTGTCACGGTGATTAGATCGGTTGGGTGCTCGGGCTTAGGAGGGAGTGCTACCTTGGTTGTCACATTCGGCGATTAATGATGACTTTGCGCTCAGGGTTGACAGAGCTTTCCTTGTGCTATTATTCCTATTTTTCCACGAGCTTGGGTCTTATGCGTCCTGAGTTCCATAGGGGCCGACCAATCGAGGTCAGTTCCACTCATTTCTTGGCGTAAAGAGTCTCTTATTGTGATGCGGCATGTGTTATTGTGTCATTGAGGTTGAGAAAACTCCTGTAACAATGTCAATTACTAATGATTTACAAATTTTAGATAAATTTTATAAAATTTAAAGCTTTACACATCAAGCGGACAATGAAAACTAAATTTCACGTTCGAGATGTATGCACCAAAAGTTATAAAAAAGATTAAAAAACCCAACTTAATCAAGTGGCCATCTGATAAACATTTTTAATTCCAACTTGTATTAGCACAAAAATTGTATATGCTATTTTTTTAGGAAAAAAAGACATTTTATCTTCTCTAACTATCACTAATAGATATTTTAAACCTTAAACTTTAAAACGTTTCAGTTTAAACCCTAAATTACCTGAAACTCATAATTTCAACGCTAATATATAACTTCGTCTACTGCACTGTAGTTTTTTAACAAAACGACGTCATTTTTCTGATATGAGACGACGTCGTCTTATCTATTAAGGATAACATAATCAAGAATAACGTCGTCTTAGATAAGAAAAATGATGTCGTTCTGTTTAAAAACTAACTTGCAGTAGACATAATTATCATCTAATATTTTAAAATTTAGGGTTTAAAGTGTCTATTAGTGATAGTTTGAGTAAGTAAAATATAAATTTTCTTAATTTTTAAGTTAAATGTAATTATGCATTAGTGTTCATATTAGCAAAAAAAATTAAAAATATATTTTATTGAGATAATAGCTTGGACCAAAAATAGCGAGGACATGCATATATTGGCCCCGACGAGTACGGCGGCTACCAAAATGAACGGCTGAAATGGACCATTTCCATTAGAGAAAGAAGGAGAGAAAAGCAAAAGCCGAAAATATATTTATGCACCGAAATTTTGAAAATATATTTATGCACCGAAATTTTCTTAGTAGAATCCAAGAAACAAGAGGGCATGATTTTGTCAGTTTCTTGGTCTCCAACCTGGTTTCTCAAGACCGTGCGTGCCACACATTAAAAAAGATCGGAAATTTGTAGATCAAATAATTGGGTCTCAATTACAACTCAAATTCCAATATTCTTTTTTGACCTTTTTTGGTTACCACTCAATAATTCATTTTGTTAAAAATCTTTGGATTTTCGTGGGTAGAGCGATGGATAAGTTTACGGTATTGCGAGAATAAGTCACAAAACTGGGAGAGATTTTGTATCAGGGATTCGTCTTCTGAACTGGGTTTCTCTCAGATATGCTTGAGCTTTGTTTGATGGCTTCCCATGGATACCCTCCTGGTCTTGTTTTAGGCAGAGATCAATCCATGTCTATGGTTATCAAGGTGAAGTACAACTTCGTATTTCTTTTCAATTTAATTTTTAGGCCTTTTGAGTTCTTCTGTTTTTGTTGTGTACTTCTTCTTGTTGTTGTTGGTTTATCTGTAAGAATGATCTGAGTAGCTGGAGAATTGTCTTCTGGATTGCTAAAATAGATTGGTTTGATAGACGAAGTATACTGCAATTCGTGTTGTAACTTGGACTTAGGTGGTCTACTATCGTTTCTAATTTCAACTACTTCTTTTACATGTGTTATCGTTTCGATTTCAATAGTATTTGGTTTGCTCTGGGTTCATATAGTTTACTGATTACTTGTCTGTTTATGTTAATTTGATATCTGTGCATGTGAATTGGGTTCTTTACCTATTAGAATTTTTTCTCTTGAATTTGCACTATTTGGAAAACTGTTTGCCAAACATTTTATTTTGCCAAACATGTTTTGTAACTTTAACTGAACTGTTTATAAACAAGTTTTCGGAAAATGTATACTAAAACACTTCTTGAATATTATTACCAAACATGTTTTCAAATATTTTTTTAAAACCACATTGTTTCCCTTAAACTCTTGTTCAAGTACCACGAATCAGAGAGGCTTTAAGGTGTAGTTTTTGTTGGATTGAAATTCTTGCAGTTCGGTAGGCAATGCTAGCAGATATGTAATTTGCGTTCATCTTAATTTGCCTTAATTTTCTTCAGATTTTGTCACATCATAGTATGTAATCCATTGTTCCACCATCGAATGTTTAGTAGTTTCGCTAAATTATATAAATAGTTTTACTAGCACCATGATTGGCTGATCACTTTTTTCTCCTCGAAAATGAACTTTTGTCCATCTTTGGTCGTTACAGGATTGTCAGCCTTTTTTCACGAGTTCTGGAACAAGACAAGAAGTAAGCAGATCGGGATCTCTGAATTTGAGGCCATATCAGAATGAGGAGCCTTGGAATCTGATAGAGCCGAGTCAGTTTGTCAAGTTTGACTCAGCAATTAGAAGTCCAGTACCGGTTGATGCACAAGGTTGGTAGCTTAAGTTTTTCTTTTCTGGATAGTAATTTTCTTTGAAAAAATTTCGTGAAGAATTTTATTTTCACTTACATCTGTTTGCATCTCTGTGTTTCTGACTAATTTTCCATTCAATTGGTCACACATGTGCCTAAACACCAATGCCAAGTAGTTTATAAGGAGGAACACACACAAGAAAAACATTCACAAAAGATAATTTAGTGCTTCTAATAAAAGATTCATCTGATGCATCTATCATTTCAATGAAAGAACAAATACTTGTTTCTTACTATTGATTCTTCTGTTTTGTGTTAGTATTTATGCATTTACAAGTCTGGATTTTTACATATCTGTGATTGCTAGTATCTTTTATGGTAAATACCAGATTAAGGGAAATTCATAGTGAATAAGAGAGGAAAAAGTAAAGAATATCCTAGAAATATAGATTTGGTCTTTCAAGTGATATGGTAGAGAACAATATATAAAGCTCAAGAAGAAAATATAACAGGGATGAAGCAACGTAGAATACTAACCATAAAAATTGGTATCGATTAAACCAAGGAATGCTAGTTACAGTACTTATTATTCGAAGAGTGGACGCATTATACAATGTAACTTTAGTCAATTGAGAGTGATATCAATTGAAAATTAAAATAACGATACAAACTGTAGTTGAAGTGAGCATTTTAGTTTCCTAACTACAATGATCTCTTGCAGATGATCATCCGGGCTCGCTAATATTTAGTTTTGGAATCGCTGAGCAATATACAAGGCATGAGAAAATCTTGCAGTTTCTCATGAATGGTCTAAGTGAAGAAAAGATGGGTGAATTAGATCTATCCTTTTTACCTAACTTGACGGGGTTACAAAATCTCACAAATGATGTATGTCAAGAGCCATTTGCATCATCTCTTGTTTATCCAAGTAGTGAGTTTTATGCTCAGAAGCCACTGTTGGACTTTGTGGGAGATTTGGCCCATAGCTCAAAGATCACAGTTAAACCAGATGGCCAAGTCTTATTCACGGGCACTGGGACTGAGATGAAGGATCTACTTTCAGTTGTTGCTGAATTTTACTTATCAAAGAACTCGGTAAGATGGAGAACACAGTCTACATTGATACCGTACTATACTAGGTATGAATAAACATTCGTAACTTTTGTGATCACATGTAAATTTGTGATACAAACATATATAAATGGAGACATTGGCACGCTCATTTGTTTCTGTTATATTATGTTGCTGTTCTTTGTTAAGCTTTTATGTCCTGACACTGCCAAGTACTCTTATCTCAAGATTGGATACAATTGAAGTGGGAGGTGCTGTTAATGGGGCTTCTGTGAAACTGCATTCAACCACTGTGGCTCCTTTAAAGAGGTACACAACTAGGATTTAATTGTACAACTTCAATCCTTTTTCAAATTTACCTTTGTTTTTCCAGAATTGTGCTGGTTAGCTATGAGCAAACAACATATTGATCTAGTTGAAATTAGTACGAGTAGAACAGCCACAGATGTTTCGTTTTGATATTTAAACTGGAAAGATAAATTTTAAAGCACGGGTAAGTATGCAACAAAAATCAGAACAGAAATGCACGTTATATATCATCATTGAAGTGATTTGGTTGCTATTTTCATTAGTTATCATGTTATCTTAAGTTTGAAAACACAATTGCTGTTGATTACTATTGAGCATAATGATCTGATCAATGCTATGAATGCTTCATGATAAGGAGTAGAATTATGCATGTTCGATGAACAAACTCCTGACATTTTAATCAGTAACTATGCCATTGCCCAAGGTTGGAAACATAATTGACTTTGAAATTCTTATAACTCTGCGAGATCAATGATTTAATTTAAGCCATGGATGCTTCATGATAAGAACACTCGAAAGATGTCAGTTTTGGTTCTTAAGAATTCAGACAATCAATTCTGTTGTGTCTTTTGCGCATTGGTTTGTTTTGATGCTTTTTTTTGTGCTGCGCTCTCATACACATTGATAGGTTTTGATTCTGATTTATTGCGATAAAACATCCTTAATCATCATTTTTAATACATTTCATGTGTGCAGTCCTGAAAAAGTCAAGGTAAAGCCATCAACAAGGAAAAGAAATGGAAAGAAAGTATTCCGCGAGAGGGATCTTTACAAAAAGAATTACTTCCATGCATGTGAGAGCCTTCTATCCTTAATGCTTAACAAGAGACGGCACGGGAAGACAACAATACTCTCGCTAAAAAAATCGGGCCCCGAGCTTCCCGAGCTTCTTACCCAATTCTCTGCTGGTATAGCCGGGACTGGCCTTGCCGTCCTTTTCTCAGTCGTATGTAAGGTTGCTTATGGGAGAGTACCTTTATGTGCTTCTAAACTAGTCAACACCGGATTAGGTTTCGGACTGGTGTGGCTTTCGTGGGCTGTGAATAAGCTGAGAGATAATGTTATCTATGTGAGTAGGAATACAGGAAATTTGAGTCTCAAGGAGGATGAGATGATAAGAAGAGTTGATAAAAGTGTCACCGAGATTTACTTCCGAGCTGCAGCTGTAATGGCAGTTGCCGTTCTGAGGATCGTGTGAGGATCAAGTGAAAAAACAATGTTTCGTGGCTGAAACTTTGAGTGTATAAACTATAATTAGTAGAAAAAGTTGGCTGTTTAAACCCAGAAGAAGAGTCTGAGCTTATTCCAGTTGGAGTTCAGCTGGAATTGGAACTGTAAGATGAGCAAAAGTCAAGTAGTTGCTTATAATAGTTGTCTGAATGTGAATGTTGTTCTGCTAAAGAGAGACTGAGTTTTGAATCAGTAGTTTGTAAAAAGTGCAAAACTCAATTTTGTGTACAAAACTTTTATACTGTTGTTTTTTGTTAAAGAAGTGAAGATAAAATTGATATTAGCCTGCATCTTTCAAACGTCGTTTCAAAATTTTAATAAAACGACAAATCCAGATGCTTGGAGCAGCTTACTAATACTTAAAAACGGTGAATTTACTGATATTTTTTGTTTTTGTTTTTGGTAATAAAATGTAATAACCTTTATCTATTCTAGATTAATGGTGTATATATTGAATACTGAAAATTTTCTAAAATTTTAATTTTGCATGTCAATGACGAGAGTTCTTGACTTCATTCTGCCTTACAGTAGGAGATTTTGTTCAATCTTTTTATTTGATTTTAATCAGGACCTTATTTTGATAGTTAATTTAGTATATTTTACTGAAATTAAAAATACTTGAAGTAATTGTTCAATGTTGAAAATTAAGGTCGGTAGTAGTTCAATCTTTGTGTTATGTGCTAGAAGATGTACGTCGTTTGTAGAACAAGTTTCTCTCTTTACCTACACATAGTGTATATATATTCATGCATAAGCTTTATTCTAGATATATTCCATTTCGATGAGAGATGATTCCATTTCTTAATTACAAAGATCAAATATCTTTCACAAGCAAAATCCATTTTGGATTTCAGAATTTTAATAAGTGAAATGAGTTGGAGCTTTATTTTCTATATTTTCAATCAATTTTTCTTTTCACCTATATTTTTTTGTGAGAAATCACATGTGACGTGCCTGATCTACAACCACAAATTTACACGGCCTCACGTGGGAAATACACTGAATGGACCATTGTGATTATTTTTTTAGGAAAAAATACACGTACAATCTATGTAGTTTTAGAAAAAAATAAATAAGTCTAATATGTTATAAATAGTTTAATTTTAGAATGAAATGATTAAAAATAACCTTAGATCTTGATCCTTACTCGAGACCCGCGCACCCATACCCAAGCCTGTTCTCCATTCTTCGGGTTGTATCAAAAGGCTCGGTTCGATATAGCCCAAAAATCCGGGTTTGATATAACCCTAAACCCGTTAGCAAATGGTTGATTAAGGGAATTCTTGGTATTTTAAAAAAATTAACGCCGTTAGTAAGAAAATTAACATTTTTGGGTTTTTTAACCTACAAAATAAAATGTCAAGTGAGGTATGTGTCTTTTTTAAAAGTACATGAAATATCCGTGTTTTGTAGACAAAACTCAAGAATGTCCATATACATTTACCATTTCTTTATTAACTACATACTAATATGTGGCGAATAGACATGAAGTTAATATGAATCAACAATTATAATGTGACAACCACTTTAGTCGTGAACCTTCTAACCCTACTTGATTACGAACGCGTTAATGATGTATGATTAGTGGATGACAGATTTGGTTTTGTGGGTCTATAGCTAACACACAGGAAGGTGTTTGCACGAAAAAAGGTTTGTTTCATTTGTCAAAACTTAGACATGGATTCAGCATCTAATACTCATATTGATGCTTCTTTGAATTCATTGGCTTATACCCTTTGTTTCTTTTTGAAAAACTTAGCTTATTATTGTGTCAAACAGCTAGAAATTGTTCAACCGTTTTACTTTCAAGTAAAAGTGAGAACAAGGTTCTCCAAACATCATATCACTTGGAAAAACAGAGAAAGGGAACTACTTTCTTTGGATTTCCTAAGAATCTTAGCCAACTTCCCCCCTTCAGTTTCAAAAAATAATGCAATTCCCCACAAGGATCAAAACTCCTATTTTTTTTTTAAATTTATTTTAATATATTCTTTAAAGATCCCTTCTATTTTTTAATTAAATTTCTTCAAGATAAATACCATCTTCTCTAAGCCACTCAAACTTGCATTTTCCTCTAAAGTTCCCATTTTTAGCTTCTGAAACACAATGGAAAAGACTCAAAATAGTCCGAACTCCAATGGGGTATGTGAGAAAATTCTAAGAAAAATCCTCCGCCTCCCGCGCCGCCCTCAAGAACCGACCTCTTCCGCCCCGGTTCGAAACATTTCCCGTCCATCCTTTACCCTTAAACAGCAGAAAATCCCACCAGAAGGTGTCCAACAAATTAAAACAGCCCAACATACCAAAGCAGATGGGATTGTTCCCGTAAAATATGAGAGTTCTTCAATCATTTCAGCCAAAGTAAGTGACAATAACTATAAGGCAAAAGCTGAGAGGACTAAATCTTCAAACAATACAAGATCAGAACATGACATCAATGATGCATTCTCGGATTACAGTCCAGGGCGAAAATCAAACTCAGAAGCTTATCGAATCTGGGTAGCGGGAAAATCATGCTAGATCGAGATAATAATTCGGGTACGAAGAAAAACGACAGTGTTAAAGATCAGTTTTCAGATTATATTCATCGTGCTAAGATTAAGCTCCGTACAACTTCTTCGGATGTTGGATTTGGCAAAAGCATCTCCATGAAAAGAGATAATTAAAGGGTGCAATTAAAACCAGAAGCATAAAAAGATATTATTATTTTTTTGCAAATAATGGTAGTGTTGGTTCATGCCAACAATCCAATATGGTTGTGCATTTCATTTATAGATGATATTTGATTTATGTCATATGATTTATATTCTATATGATATTATATGGTTCTTTGTGTATGTTAAGTACTAGTTAGTTTGTTAAATAATTGTTCAATATTATATTTGCAAGGTTTTAAAATATCCTGTTTGGCATCTGAGAATGTTGAAATAGAAAATGTTTATATATACGTAAAGGAAGTTTGATTCTTCCTACTTTTTTCTTTAAGTCCATATATTTTTCCTTTTTCACTATCATCCATATTGAGATTTGAAAAATACTATGTAGTACCATAATATTTCTCATAATTGAGAGTTGACGGTCTATATAATCACATCTTGTATAAGATATAAAATAAATAAATAAAAATTCATCTCGTTGTTGGATACCATTAGTGACAAATAGTCTATTTTAAACTTGTGATAAGCTAGTTCATGGAAATTGAACCTGGGTTGAGAGAACCGGATAGTTGAGAAAATACATATATAATATAGCCAAACTAGACTTTCAAACCACAATTCTATTTAAATTTTCAACTTTAGTAATGTTGCTCAGTACATGTGAGACCTATTTATAAAGGTCAATAGTCCACAGAATAGTAATCTAAACATAATAAGTGAAATGTTTAATTTTTAAAATGTCTAATTACTAAAAGACCTTCCAACAAGCACATCTTAAACAAGTGTGGATAAATAAGAATATATGTCTGGAAAGTGTTTGCGAGTATTAACATTTTATATGTTGAACTAACACTAATTAGTCCAAAATTTATTTCACAAATGAATAAAAAAGCCTCGCAACATATTCAAAAGAAGTTTTGAAGAAAACTTAACAATATCAAATACTGTTGAATCGCGCACGATTGTCAGTAATTTGATCTTTTAAAACCTTTTGAATTCTGAGATTACCAGGATTTAAGCAACAATTCAGTAAATCATGAAATACAAAAAATTAGAATTATAGAGAAAATGTCTCCAACAATACTATCAAAAATTCCCCCAAACTAACCAAACAATACGAATTAAAACTGTTCTTGAAACCTTAAAAATTAAGGAAAGGGAAAATTAAAAAAATATCTAAAACTTACGTAAACAGCTTTCGGGCCTCCACTGATGTAGTGAAAGCTTCGAAGAAAACCTAACAATATCAAATACTGTTGAATCGTGCACGATTGCCAGTAATTTGATCTTTTAAAACCTGTTGAATTCTGAAATTACCAGGATTTAAGCAACAATTTTGATAAATCACGAAATACCAAAAATTGAAATTATAGAGAAAACGTCCCCAACAACATTATCAAAAACTCTCACAAACTAACCAAGCAATACGAATTTAAACTGTTCCTGAAACCCTAAAAATTAAGGAAAAGGAAAAATATAAAAATATCCAAAACTTGTGAAAACAGCTTTCGAGCCTCTCAACGTGTCTAAAATGATATTTTTTGGGCCTGAAACTGGGCCAAAAGAAGTAAAATCATAACCGATCCAATGGTTGGTCCCTATGGAACTGGTAGTCCTCGTTTTACTTGAAAAGGAGCCTTGTAGGTGTTGTCTCCTAAAGTCTAAAGAAACGGATGAAAAAGGAGACTTTGGGTTGTTTTACAAACTAACCTTAGAAAATATTTAGTTATGTGTTTCTCGTAGAAGCGTTTTTAAGTACAAAATATCTTTTAAATAATAACATAGTCAAATAATTGTGTTTTAAAATAGTCTTTTCAAATGTATTAAAGTACTTTTAGAGAGCACTCTCAAGCTCACTCACTATAGGTATATATAATGACTTTGAAGCACCAGTTCGAGTAAATGAAATGTAATGAAATATAATTTAAATACAATAAATAGTTCTTCGTAAAACAATTTATGCATGGGTACATACATCATCATTCCTCTATCTCCTTCATGTAATCCTCATTCCATTCCCATTTCATGTTTTTTGACTCTTTCATTCTCTCTATAAATCATTCTTCTTCCTCTTATAATTCATTTTTTCTATTTTCATTTTTATTAGTATTTCTATTACATTACATCAAATTCATTTAAACTAAACACCACCTTAGAATATACAATGAAATATTTTTTTTTGTATTTGAAAGTATCTTAGAAAACACTGAATATGTGCTTCGTGTAGATGTATGAAATTTATGGTCAATGGATTACCATGTGTCTTTTGGTGACCCGTTCCAAGGATTGAGAATAAGAATAAACAACAATCATAGAAGTGTTAACTCGACAGTGATGCAGTGCCTCATAAAAAACACTTCGACGATCAAGTTTGAGAAGCTTTTGAACATCGTAACAATAATGTAAAAGGGAGATACTGAATAACGTTTTAAGAGATGTGCATCATTTATTTATAAGAGATGGGAAGTGAGATCTAGAGTTTACCTATCTCAAATCTACCATTAAGAAGGATCTAAGCATTTTAAGAAAGATGTCAATGATCTTAGAATATTCTCTATTATTGCTCAAATAATGGAATGATTTTACGGATTCTCCGTTTAGTACATCAAATGGGGTCAATCCCCTGATTAGGTATGATGAGTTTCTTATAGGGACTCTTGGTTGTCATCTTTCTATCATGAGAATTTTCCCTTTACTTTATCGGGGAATTTTCCATCTTAGTAGGAGCTTTCCAAAGAAATAGCTTAGTAGCCACATTAGCAGCACTTGGGATAATTTTAGGCGCGACGTATCCCCTTTGACTATATCTTCATGTTGATGGTCATTGGGATGAACCCTTACTTCAGCCACACAGTATATGCGTACGAGGTTTGGTTTCATAGACTCAGACCTGGGTCCATTAGTTCGAGGTACAACTCATCTAATAAGTCATAACTCTAGTGCAAACTAGATCATGTGGCTCTTATGTAGACTTTATCATTTGACTTTAGTATAGACTCGGTCATTTTGGTCTATCTCAACCATGTAGGTCTTAACATCAACTATACGGGTCTACTTAGCCCTGTGGGTCTGTCCGACATATGGATATATCTCGCAATGTAGGTTTTATAACAACTATGTGGGTGTACAAAGCCACATACGCCTCTTACTCAACCTAACCCTTGAACCTTAAAACCACTTCTAAGTACTAAAAATGTTAAAAATAAAAGCATTTGTTGAATCGATGTGAGTTAAAATAACATTTTTGAAACATGAAAGTGCTTCTAAATAAAGCACTCCAAAACCTATGTTCAAGAGTGCTTTTGATGTACAAGTGTTTCAAAGAAAGATAGATATAAATTATTAACAAAATGAATATTTTCAAATATATGAAAATGTTTAGATATACAAGCACTCATAAACACTCATTTATTACGTTTAGAAAACACTGATTTAGTATTTTTAGATGCATGATAATTTTTAAAACTCACCCAAATGGTCTTTTTGGGCCATTTATATAGCTAAATGGCCACTCATATTTTTTTAGCAAATATGGCCGGTGGTCTCCACTAAAAAAAGATAATTACTATGTTGTCATAAAAAATCACGGGACGTGTATTTTTAAAGCACACACGCAAGGTTCACGATGCAACACTTGTATCGTGAACGTCCACCGCATTTAAAAAAACAAAGCACTGTGACTAGTCACTGTGCAACCCCATCAGTGCACAGTGACTAGTTACTGTGCACATCATTAGTGCACAGCAAAAGTCACTGTGCACTGACGTGCACAATGTACTTTTTCATTATTTAAAAAAAGAGTTTACACATAAGGTATATATATTAGATATGTATGGTATCAAATTTAAATACCGGTTTATTTTTGTCAATGAACACTAGAATAATCTGAAACATTAAACACCATTACTCTAACTATGCGTAATGTATATAAATTATGATATCTAATTTAAATACTTGTTTGTTTTTGTTTATGAACACCAAATATGCATAAGTTATCTAAATTAGATACGTATGTTATCAAATTTTCATACCATCAGATAGAACAAGATCCGAAAAAAATATGTAGTGTACCATAGGATAACCCTAACACAAATGTCATCCAACTTAAAAAAAGGAAAAACTAACAAACATTATATGTACCATACAAAAATGCACTTTCACATTTGGATCATATCATGTGGAGCATACAAGTATAATCAAAGCGTAATTTTAAGACTATGTTTGTACATGATATGTAAGTTAATGTGTGTTAGCCTTTCCCCTATTTGGATCATCTTCTTCCTGGAGGATCTGTAACAAAAATACTCTTTCTTTCCTACAAGCTGAAGAACGACGAGCACTCCTAAGGAACGAACCATAAATGCAACGACAATGAACGAAGGCCGTCGACAAACGCACGCCGTGAATTCTCAACTCTGAAAATAGAAAATCAAGCGTAACTGAAACCCACGGCTCAGGAAGAAAGGGCGGAAAAGGAAAAAAGTTATGAAAATTATTAAATGAATGCCACATGTAAAAATGGCCATACATGTAATTTATTTTTAAAAACAGACATTTATGTAGAATGACCCTCCAAAAGTGATGAAATATGAAATTTCCTCTTCATTTCCAAATTGGAATTGCGACTTGGGTTAATTAGTAGCATAGCCCACTTTTGAAATATAACCAAATATATTTCCTAAAATGGCAGAATTTTTTTAAATATGAAAATTTTATATATAGGTGGATAAATAACAATTACTACAAGTAAATAATTACATACTCTGAATATCTTACCATACATATCATCATACTAAACCTCTTCACATACCTAAATAAACCCATTCACTATTAGCAACCTCTTCCCACACCAAAATAAATACATTCACCATTACCAACCTCTTCCGACACCCAAACCTTCCATGACAATCACACCACCCTCAATTTCTTTCCATCTCCTCCTCTTCTTTCCCTCATCTACCCCAAGCTCTGTTGATCATTCTCCACAGTCAAATTCACATAATCTTCTCACTTTATAAACCCAGCATCTACTTCACGCTCTACCGTTTAATCGTCTACCCCATCTGCGGACATGACTGATTTGTATAGTGACAACAAAGTCTATGTCAAACAATGCCTCAATGAAGAGGCTGAATGTCCGATCCGTACGACTACGACAAATGCCTTAGTGGTCGGCGACCTACATTCATGAGAAATGAGGAGGTTGGTGCTATTGAAGTCTATATCAAAATCAAGAAACCGAACAATCCTTTTAAGCAGAACTTTCCTCCTTCTTGCCTCTCTCTCCCCATTGATCCTTCCATCCCTCCATCCCTCCATCCCTCTCTCTCTCTCCCCCCCTCTCTCTCATCCACTCACTCTGTGTGTTCACTTCACTTCCCACCTCCATGTTTCTTTCTTTTTCCGCCATAGAGTGTTTGATCGTTAATCCAACGTTGGACTTATGTGTAAAATAATTATATGTTACAGACTGTCAAATAAAGTTAAACCCAATTAAAAGTGATAAACTAAGGTTTGGACAATTGTGGTTTTAATGTATCTTATAGGTTGTGGACCCTTTAATGTGTAGAGACTTTAAGGTAGTTTCTATTTTTATGATGGTCTAAAATAGAAATACTAAAATATGAATTATCTATAAGTGGTTATGGTCCACAGGTCGCGCGATAACGAAAAACCATTATATTCTCCCTAATATTCCATCGTTAAAGAGAAAACTGAGAGACTTAATTCAAAGGAGACTCTCGAATAGAGAATAGTGTAGATCTGGAAGGGCAACTGCTTGGCTCTAAACAATGATCTATTATCATGGATTCAGGTACACTTCCGCTCTATAATTGTTTTAATTTTTGGTGTGTTCAATATGAGATCTTAGAGTTTTATCCGATACGGTTTATACGGATAGGATTTTGAATATAACAAGTGGTATCAGAGCTAACTCATGTTGAATCATTGAGAATCGGAATTAAGTTTTAGATCCATGATTATATGTGTTTATATGTTTATGTTTTAGTGTTCTTGAATTTGATAACAGTTTGACAATTTATTAGATTTGAGAACAATATTTTCATTTCTATGGTATTTTTTCAGTATATATATTTGTTTTAATTTGGATCGCCGTGCAACAGTGTTGATGGTCGACGGTGGTAGGTGATCGGAGCAGCGGTTTGGCCGCGCCGGTAAGGAAAAGCCACGACTGAAGGAGAAAACTGTGGCCTTGGCCGCGACTACAAGGAGAAGCTGCGACTGATTGAGAAAGAGTCGCGGTCATGGCTGTTAGTCCCTAGAGGTTAAAGCCCTAGGGTGAAATCTGTTCAGGGGTCGTTTTGACCCGTGCACAGTAGGAAAGGGTCGTGGGCTTGCCCACAACCACTAAGGAAGGTTGTGGGCTAAGGGCGGGAATCCCATCCCTTATATTTAATTAAATAATTTCATATTAATTTACGGATCAATCATTAAATTATTTTTAGGGATTGTAAAATTAATTTTAATTTAAGGATTTTCAATAAATTTTTTTTATTATTTTTGGATTTTTGGTTAAAATTATTTCAAAATAATTTTAAGGATTATCAAATAAATTGTTTTAAATTTTTTTACAAATTCAAATAATTTCAAAACAATCTATTCTATGGATCGTAAATTTAATTTGTTATCAATTAATTTAAGGTTTAAATTCGGTACAATTTTAAATTCAAACATTAGTAAGTTATATATTTTAAGATGAATTAGTTGAACAAACATGTCGCCAAAATGACCTCTCTTGTGAAAATTAATTTGTCTTGAAATATAAAAATGTTATGTGTGCGTGTAACTTATGTGCATATTTTTTTCCCAAAAGAATGTAATTATTTGACACAATTACATGTGCTTATGTGATAATAAATACATGATGATTATTTGGTTTTATATGTGAACAATAAATCAGCCCAACAGAATGTTTCTTGTTTGATATGTTATTTATCATCAGCATTTGATCACTACACCAAGACATCGCTTACAAGTTAATATTTTGGTCAAAGTCATAATATTAATGGAGTGCTCGGTGTCTTGAGATGGGTTATTTTTTTACTATTGTTTGGATTTATTATTGTTTTAGGTTTTATGTGAGCTTATTTTGTTTCTTGTTCTCTGATAAGCTGTTACTCGTGCTAGTATCACGACCAACATCAATTCAATTACACTTCTAAATGGCTCAAACTTCAAGTCCCAGAAATACAATCTCTTGATAGTTCTTGGAGTCATGGATCTCGATTTTGCATTAATGACTGATTCTCCTGCACCTTTTACGAATAAGAGTACATCTGACGGTAAGAGGGAGATGAAGAGGCGAGATAGATCAAATTGCATGTGTATGCTGATCAGGATTCAGGGGCATTTCTGAAAAGATAACTACAACTAAGGATTTTCTTGTAGACATTGAAAAGAGGGTTGTCAAGAACTAAAAGATTGAAATTGGTACGCTCTTGTCAGACCTAATTTCAAAGAGGTCTATAAAGGTAAAGGTAATATCAGGGAATATAGTATGGAAATTTCTCAAATTATTACAAGGTTGAAAGTACAAAAGCTTGAACTCTCTGAGGAGTTTCTCGTGTATTTGATTTTGATATCCATTCCAATATAATTTAGCTAGTTTAATGTGAATTATAATTGTCAGAAAGAGACTTGGTCTCTGAATGAGCTCATCTCAGACTGTGTTCAGGAAGAGGAAAGAGTAAAACATGATAAGATAGAAAGTGTTTACCTGACCTCTACCTCTAAAGATAAGGGCAAGGGAATGAAAATGAAGAATAATAAGGAAGCTGCAGATACAACATCACATAAGAAACAATAAAAGAAACTAGTAAACCTGAAAGGTAATAGTTGTTTTTACTGTGGAGCTGAAGGGCAATAGAAGAAGCAATGCACCAACTATCACGCTTGGCGTGCTAAGAAAGGTACGCTTCTTAATTTGATTTGTTGTGAGGTTTATATAAGTTCGGTACCTAGACACATGTGGTGGATAGATTCTGGTGCAACAACTCACATCAGTGTGTCTATGCAAGGTTGCCTGAATTGTCGAAAGTTAAATGATGTTGAAAGATTCATCTACGTGAGCAATGGAAAGACGGCTGGGGTTGAAGCGATAGGAAAATTTATATTATTATTAAAAATTGGATATCATTTGGATCTTGATGAAACTTTTATTGTATCGCCATTTAGACAGAATTTGATTTCCATTTCCGTTTTAGACAAAGCTGGTTATGTTTGTTCTTTTGGAGATGAAAAATTTAGTTTGTTTCATGATTCAATTTCAGTTGGTCCCGATTTTTTATCAGGATATGAAAATCTTTATTTACTTGATACAATTATTTCATTTAAAGAATTCCTGCAATTGAGTACACGAGATACTAAAAGAAAATTAACCAGTGAAAATTCGGTTACGTTATGGAACACATGATTAGGTCATATCTCCAGACAGAATTCTAGGTCCCTTAGATTTCACAGATTTTGACGTTTGTGTTAATTGCGTAAAAAGTAAACAAACCGATAATAGGAGATTTAAAGTCAACAAGACTCTGAAATGGTCAATGATATTTTATAGAACTTATCCATACATATATTTGTGGGCCATTCCCTTTGGTCACTTGGAATAGTCAATAATATTTTATAACGTTCACAGACGATTATTTTAGATATGGCTACATATATCTCATTCATGAAAAGTCACAATTATTGGATATGTTTAAAAATTTTAAGGTTGAAGTTGGGAATCAACTCAACAAAATGATTAAAAGCGTCAGATGTGACCGCGGTGGCGAGTACTATGGTAGACATGATGGTTAACAAAGTCCATGACTGTTTGCTAAATTCTTAGAGGAATGCGGTATCGTCCCACATTACACTATATCGGGTTCACCCACTATGAATGGTTTTGCTGAAAGAAGAAAGAAAATGCTTAAGGACATGGTCAGGAGTATGATTAGTTATTCGACCTTACCAGAATCACTCTGGGGTGAAGCACTTAAGATTACAATATATATCCTTAACAGAGTTTCAACTAAAGCGACTGCCCAAACCCCATATGATCTTTGGACAGGCAAGAAATCTAGTCTAAGGAATTTGCATGTTTGGGGATGTCCAGCTGAAGCAAGTCCTTATAGGCCTAATGAAAAAAAATTAGACTTACGGACGTAAATTGTTATTTTGTTGGTTACTCTGAAAGATCCAGGGGGTACAAGTTTTATGATCCCACAATTAGGTTGGTTTTTTAGACGGGAAATGTCTGGTTCTTTGAGGATGTCGAGTTTGCCGGGGAAGACGGTTAGGGATTTTACCTTCAGAAGGAATATGTTGATACTCTCACAGGTGTTATTAGCATTGATCAGGACTGTGTTCCAGACATTGTTCATCACAAAACACAAGACAATGTCGGAGAACCTCTCATTCAAGAGATTATTTCAGAAGAACAAACTCTAGCACCTCAAGAACCTATGACATTAAGAAGATCCACTAAAGAGATAAGAAGTGCAGTGCTAAATGATTACATTGTATTTCTCCAAGAACATGAGGTTGACATTGGTGGGAAGAAAGATGATCCGATCAACTTCTGTCAAGCCATGGAAAGTTTTAACTCACAAAAGTGGATTGATGCCATGTATGAGGAGATTAAGTCCATTAGAATGTGCGAAACCCATTGGTTGAAAATAGATTTTTAAGACAAAAAATATTCAAAAGGTAATGTAGAAAGATACAATGCTCGTCTTGCGCAAAAAGACTTTCTCTTCGGTTTCTATGAAAGACTTTTTCAGGATTATAATGGCATTGGCGGTGCATTTCAATCTTGAAATACATCAGATGAATGTAAAGACAACGTTTCTCAATGGTGACATTGAAAATACAACCTATATGGTGCAACCAGAAAACTTTGTGTCGGGAGACCCAAAGAATATGGTTTGCAAATTTAAGAAATCCATTTCTGGACTGAAGCAGGCATCTCAACAATGGTATTTTAAGTTTCATCAGGTGATCATCTCTGTTTCGAGATAAATCCAGTCGATGACTGTATATACCATAAGTTCTGTGGGAGTAAACATATTTTTCTGGTTTTGTATATGAATGACATTCTTCTTGCCAGCAACGATATAGGCTTATTGCACAATACTAAGAGATTTCTAGCTAAGAGTTTTGAGATGAAAGATCTTGGTGAAGCCTATTTTGTATTAGGAATCCAAATACACCGAGATATTCTCAGGGTATTCTTGGATTATTTCAAAAGTGCTATATCGAAAAGGTCCTTAAAAATATGTCATGCAAAATTGTAAACCAAGTGATACCCTTGTAGTTAAGAGAGACAAGTTTGGTCTCAATCAGTGCCCTAAGAATGATTTTGAGGAAAAATAAAATCCATAAGTTTCCTATGCCTCGGTAGTGGGGAGTCTAATACATACTTAAGTTTGTACACGTCCTGATATTGCGTACGCGACTGAGATGTTGGGTAGATACTTAAGTAATCCAGGCATACACCATTAGAAAACATCTAAAAGGGTCTTGCGGTACGTACCATGAACAAAAGACTATATGTTCACCAATCAGAGGTTGAATCAGATTGAGATCATTGGAATACCGACTCCGATTTTGCTGGATGCTAAGATAGTATGAAATCTACTTGGGATATATTTTTATGCTTGTTGGTGATGCTGTCTCCTGGAAGAGTGCTAAGAAGTCTCTGATAACTTCTTCTATCATGGCAGCATAGTTCATAGCATGTTATGAGGCATCTAATCACGGAATATGGTTACAGGATTTTATTATGGGGCTGCACATAGTGGACAGTATTTAGAGACCACTAAAGTTATTCTGTGACAATAAATCAACAGTTCTTTATTCTAGGAGAAATAGCAGGAAAAGATAGTTTTTTGGAGTAGAGTTGCAAAAATGGCCAAAAATATTTTTGTTTGAAAACATGCCGAAATATAACATAAGTAAATAATTTATTTACTCAAAATTATACCATGGTAAATAAACTATATACCATATGTTTGGCCATTTTTGTAATAAAATATTTCGGACATTTTTGCAACTTGAGCTGGAAAAATGGTCATTTTTGCAGCTTTTCTCATTCTAGTAACAACAGAAGCTCGAAAAAGTCAAAGTACATAGACATCAAGTTCCTGGTTGTTAAAAAAAAAGGTTTAGAGTGGACAATTGTCTATAGAGCACATCAGAACAAATTCCATGAATGCGGATCCTCTTACTAAAGGATTGCCACCCAATGTGTTTCGTGAGAACACTGCTCGCATGAGTGTCATATGAGTTGAGGATATTCAGTTCTAGCGGGAGTTTGTATTTTATTTTTAGATGCTTCTTTCATATAGACATATTTTTCAGTCATTTTGGTTTATGAAAATTTTAAGGTTATTTCTACATAAATAAAGTATTTGGTATTCACACACTGATTTAGGTATGGTTTGATCTCACTAAGGTTTATGGAGGATCAGTTGGAAATAGACATGTTAAGATCACATTATATGAAATTTTCATGCTATAAATCCACATAAAAATCATGTCATTCAGTTGTATCGATATACGTGATCATTGATGGGTTGAGTTACGATTGATGTAACATAGACTGCTTTGATCCTATGTCAGTATGATTGATGGACCGGATTGGTTATAGATACATTTTAGTAACGACAGCAAAGTTGAACACGTTCTGTTATTTTTGGCAAAACATAATTATAAGGTTTAACACATAGTCTAAGTGAGAGATTATTGGATCTTTAATCCAATGTTGGACTTATGTGTAAAATAATTATGTGTTGCAGACTGTCACGTAAAGTTAAACCCAATTAAAAGTGATCAACTAAGGTTTGAATAATTGAGGTTTTAATGTATCTGATAGGTTGTGAAGCCTTTAATGTGTAGAGACTTTAGGGTAATTTCTATTTTTATGATGGGCTAAATCAAAAGATGAATTATCTATAAGTGGTTATGGTCCCCAAATCACACGATAACGAAAAACCATTATATTCTCCTTAATGACTCATCGTTAGAGAAAAAATTGAGAGACTTAATTCAAAGAGGACTCTCGGATAGAGAATCGTGTAAATCTGACAGATCAACCGCTCAGCCATAAATAACGATCTATCGTCATGGATTCAGGTACGCTTCCGCTCTATAATTATTTTGATTTTTTATATGTTCAACATGCGATATTAGAGTTTTATAAGATACGATTTATACTGATAAGATTTTGAATCTAACAAGAGGTTCCTAGCTGCTCATTCCATTTTGCGAGCGTTTTGGCCCTAAACACTACCAATCCAACCGGCTACCAAGGACAGTGTTCGAGATAGCTTCTGCAGTGATTGAAGAAGGCAACGGGTGCATTTGCGATCTTCTTCATAACGTATAGTAAATAAAACGTTTGCATAGAGTAAAAAGTATTATTACTTAGTGTACAGACTGTTTACTTAGTAAACAACTTCCTTACACATGGTAAGACCAAACGATTACGCCATAATGGAGTTTTTCTGAAACCACCACCCACGAAACGACGGTAAAGACGTCAACAACGAAAAACCCACATCAACATCGTAGAGGACCAAATTGAACCTACCGAGAGGGTACATACAAGCTGAAAGTGGTTTGTGTTTCTTTATTCGGTGGAAGTGGTAGATATGTGGTGGAGAATGGAGGTTCCTCAGTGGCTGACGAAGGCTCTACGGTGGTGGATGGAGGCTCTGTGGTGGCGGACAGCAATTTCACCATGGTGGACAAAAGTCTCATGGTCGCAGCGACCATGGAGGATGGAAGCTTCATATGGCATTTTCTTATTTTTAGAAAAAATGGGAAAGAATCTTAAACTTGTTTAAAAAATGTACCGTGGATCATTTTTGTAAAAAAAATGTTATGGGGTCATATGAGCAGTGGGCTGCTTATAATCGGGGCCATATGTGTAATGGCCTACTTAATCGTGGTCATTCTTGATTTTATAGAAATCTGAGTATTTAAACAATTTTCACATTTTAAAAACAAGAATGTTAATAACTATTATAGACAAATTATATATAGCACTATTCCGTAAACATTAACTTAAATAGTCAAATTGATTAAATTGACTATTTTTTTTAAGTATATAGTTATTTTCATATCCTTTTAGTGCATAAATTTTCAACCCCAAGTTTTTGAAATTCCCTTATTTTTAGTAACTACTACCTCCCTCCCCACGTCGTCCATTTCAATTTTTTATGTTTTATCTTTAGTAACACCTCATCTCTCTCTCTCACTTCAACTTTTTTCCCTCNTTATATATATATATATATATATATATATATATATATATATATATAGCATATATACAATAATATTATATATTATTTATTATACATGAGTAATGGTACATATTGTTTGTACATTCTAGATACATAAGTACATAAACTACATATAAATTATCTGTCGCGATATATATATATACATATGGTATATACATATGTGTATGTTTATTATCTACAATAGTGTACATATACACACACGAGTTTAGAAATTTTTTTGGGAGAATTTTCTTAATTTTTTTTTTGAGATAGTTGAAGAGGATTTCTGAAATTATGGGACAGAAAATTTTGAAAACTTTTATGAGAGATTAGAGAGAAATTTTAGAAGAGATGAGAGAGAATAATTGGAGGTGGGAGAAATTAAATTTTAGGAGAGATGAGAGAGGAGGGAGAAATAATAATTTGAGGGTATCATAGTAATCATGTATACTATTGAATGTTGTTTTTTGTGAGAATATTTAAAAGTGTTGTTTTTTTATGATTATTAAATATATGAGATCTATTCGTATTTACTTTGCCTAATGTTACTATATGTGTAGAAAACCTTTGATTTTATTTCAATTTTTGTTGTGTCATTGTAACCAATTCAAAAATTGAAGCACCATCTTTGGGACTTGGGCTTGCCTGGTTAGTCTATTGAACAAGTTTTTTTTTTTTTTTAAATTAAACATATTTTAATATATGAAAGCGTATTTAATAGTTCTCAAGAAATGTTATCATTTTATTTGTGAGTTAAATTATATATAAAAATGACAAGTTGGGTTGACGCAGTTGATTAAACTCCACACCCACATCTTAGAGTTTGTGAGTTCGAGTCATTCTCACATTTTCCTTAAAAATTTGTAATGTAAATTTTACAAAAAAAAAAAAAAAAACTTATACACAAAAATGAAAATTTTCTGCTTTCTGTGAGCTGAAAATTGGCAATGGTAATTCTGTCTCTCTTTTCTGTGACCTTTGGCACCCTGAAGGTATTCTTCTGGAACAGGGAGGGAGGAATTTAGTTGATAATTCCGGTCTTAAGCTTAATTGTCCTCTTTCAATTCTTATCAGAGGAGGAAACTGATACTGGCCAAATCAAGAGGTTGAAAACTCCATTATTCACTGAAACTTTCATGCAAATCTGCCTATGCTTAGCCACTCTAATGAAGATGAATGGATCTGGAATGCTAGCAGTAATGACAAGTTCTCCATCAGTTCAACCTACAGCAGATTAATTCCTTCCAGAAGCAAGGTTCCTTGGTCTTCCATTGTCTAGCTTTCGGGCAATATACCAAAATGTGCTGGACAAGTTGGCTACTAAGGTTAGAATGCAAACCTGGAATCAAGGTATCCGTACTGATTGTGTCTTTTGCATCTCAGGATCTGAATCTGTTAGTCATTTATTTTTTTATTGCTCCTACTCTCAACAAATCCTTCTGCCATTATTGAGAATTACAGGGCTATTAGCATTAAACTTGTTTTTTCTATGTTTATTTACTGCATATGGATTGAGAGAAATATGAGGATTTTTTTTACTAGTAAGATAATAGATTCTATTCTTTTATATAGAAAAATTTATGATGTTGTTAAAGAGAGGCTGTATTTTCTTCATAAAGATAGAAAATTCAAGTTTGAGGAACATTTGATAGAGAGATGGTTGTAACTCTTTTTCTATTTCTCTTGGTTTACTTTTGAGGTGTTTTCTTTTTAGTTTGTATTAGTCCTGGAATATACCCTTTATACTAGTATACTATTTTTTGGTTAATATGTTTTTTTACGTTTGACAAAATAAATGAAAATTAAATACATAAACAATATACGCAAGATGGTCAAATTTTACATTTCACTTTCAATCCTAATTCCTTACATTATTCCGATTCAAACTCTTTACCCAAAGTGACTTCATGAGTCAATTAGTAACATTCCGGTCAAATCTATGAGATAGTTGAGAATCGATTTCTGAAATTGCTCACTCTTCAATAATGTGAGTTGTACTTTTCTTAATATGATATCAGTAGTTTTTGTTGAACTTTCAAACACATTTTTTGAATCTAAAAAAAAATTGTTGACCCGCATGTATTAAACATTAAAAAATATTAATTAAATCCTTAAATATATTTATTGACGTTTATGACATCCATGCCGGGAAACAAACCTCACATTGAAGATTTTTCACTGAAGTTGTAGTAAATATTAGACTGAGAATCATTATAAGATTCTGGATGTAAAAATGATTATACAATTTCAAATTCCGACTAAAAAAAATTGCAATATGAGATAGATAAAGCCACTTCATTTGCTGACTCCAATGACTGAATGACAAAAATGACAAAAAGCGCATCTTTTACCCACTTGCACAGTTTTGCTTTTGAAACTATTTCTGTTCATCACCCCATCATCATCAGACGCCACCCCACTATGCAAAATGTTTACATCCCATTCCCATATCATCTTTGACAAAAAGGTGATTTCAGATTTGCCTGTTTTTGAGTGATTTTGTTAATTTAAATGCGTTTTTATTTACCCTCTTAAATACATTATTGTAATTTGATGATTTTTTGTGATTCTTTTAATTTAAAATCAAGTTTATGGTACTTCAAAATCTACATTTATATATGCTGGGAAGCATTTTGTTATCGTATGCCTTAGGTTGCAGCAATCTTTTATATCCGATGTGGCCACAAGAAGCATGGCCAACCATTTTCAATCATTTTGGTTCAATCAAAAGCTGAGATTGATTCAGTTTGGAAGATACACTGTGAGAGAGTGGCAAGTGTACGTGGTTGCCACTGTGACCGTACTGCTTGGCAATTTGGGATTCTTTTATTGCGTACTCTCTATGTTTTGTTTACATCAGAATATATATTCAATTTTGAATTCCACTTTTCATCTTTTTCATTACAACCAGTCCTTTTGGATGCATGGATTTGGTTATCGGTTTTCTCCTATTCCCTAACCGTCAGTAAATAAGTTTTATTTTAAAAAAAGGAACCGGCACAGTTTGACCTATTTGGACTCTTTTGTTATGTAATTATCGTCATTATAGTTATGCCAAAGTAATAATGATCAATGCAACTTTTTAAAAATATCATAAAAAATAACCTTAGATATATAAAAAAAAATAAAAAAATAGTCATGTGCCACTTTTTTCACAGTATGGAGAATGAATTTCAAAGTCCGTTTTCTAAATTTTCAAAAATTCAAAATTCACCCAATTTTTGAAGGTATAAGTTATGTATACCGTATGCATTATGTAAATAATGTACATTATATAAATTTATGTTTTTTTAATATGTCGTGTGAAGTTTTAGGTGCGGGCTAGGCAGCTAACTTTATCTATTTTTTTTCAATTTTGAGCTATTTTATATTTTTTTCCGACATATTAATCACACATCTTTCTAATTTTAAAATCAAGTTGTTCACATCGTTTGAAAAACGTCAAAATATAACACTTTTCAATAAATAATAATTAATATAGTAAATTTTATTAAATTTAATAGTTTCTATATTTAGTTAGTTACTAGTTTATTATTTTTACTATTTTATTTAAAGGTATCATTCTCTATCTTTTCTCTATCTATATTTATATCCATTAGATCTCTCTCTACCATAGTAGTCAATTCCGTTTCGGTGGCCATTTCAATTCTCTGAAAAAATGAAACGTTTCGAATATTTCAATATTTCGGTGTGGCGTTTTGAAAAAATAAATTGGTCATTTAAAACAATGTTATAAAATTTATTATATATAATATAACTAAGAAAAAATTTGAATCAATAGATTATATATCATATAAATACTACATAATTACCATTAAACTTCAACAAAATATCATATTAATGACATTAAAATTCAACAAAAACATCATATTAAATAGCATTATCATCATGAAACACACAAATGTTCAAATCACAACTAATTTATTTGAGTTTCAACATCACCATCTTCATTATTTGCGTCACAAACTTGATAATTGATATATGATATGACAATTGAATTAATTTTTTAAATTGAATACTCTATGTTTCTCGCACCTTTCAAATTATAATGTATGCAAACAAGATCATTTAATCTTTGAAATTTCAATCTATTTCTTTTCTTTGAGTGAATGTGCTAAAAAACACTTCAATTCTTTTATAAATCAGGAGTATCTCCACTAAATTGATCCCACCATACTTCCGTAAAAGAATCATGTTAAGAATAAATTCAATTAAAAGAACATAAATTCATAGGAGCATTTCGACCAAAACAAACCGAAATTCTGAGCGAAAATTACAACCCCCTATTTCGTTTAGGTTCCTCACTGGAAGTGGAATTTTTCGGCCATTCCGGCCGAAATGAAACGAAATTGTCAACTATGCTCTCTACACACGCGTGCGCACACACACACATATATACACACATATATGTATATAGATATGGGCTTTATATGAGAGTATATATAACATTAGACTCGAATATGTTATAAACATATATAAAAAGTATGTGTTATATATTTATTTATCTATATATATCACACGTTTATATACACTAATCGAAAGTAAGTGTTATATTTGTATATAACTTATGTATTTTATATTGTTATATATATTGCATATATATGCAAGATACTTTATATACACCTACTATATATAGCATAAATAACATATATGTTTATATTTTATTTATTGATATTGTTTATAAACGTAACATATATAAAATATATTCTTTACAAATATTTTCAAGAAAGAGAGATAAATAGAGATTTGGAGAGAGAGAGAGATTTGAGGAGAGAGAGCGATTGGTGGGTTTATAAAGTTTTCAAATTTTATAAAAATAATAATTAAATGTTATTAAAATGGTATAATAGGAAGAGAAATGCCTCTAATAGGTGGACTCATAAAATATGACTGTTATTTGATGTTTATGAACTTGTTGTCTATTTTTGTATTAACTTTCTATCATGTAGATATTTGTGCATAAAACCCGTTATATTATGACAGGAAGGCCCATGATAGAAAAATAATGGCCTAGCCCACTCATTAATGCTTACGGAAATTATAGTGGATGATTATTTTTATTAACTTATATGCAATAATAATCATTCATATATATATATGCATGTAAAAATGACCGTTTTTAAGTTTATGAAGTTGAAGTTAGTTATGGACTTACTATTTTATTTTTTTCACTTATTTTGTAACCATCAAAAGTAACTTCCCATCACTTTTATTATTTTTCTTATGTTTGTTTATGGTATTTTCTCAAATTCTACTCACAGTTGTTCAACTTGCTTCAAAAAAGTTTGTCCAGTCTACACTAAATCTACATAAATCATTGAAAATACTTAGCAGGAGGTCGTTCCAATTTATTTATTTATGCTCATCTACAAAAATGATTGACTGTAAAACTAAAGATGATATCTATATTTTGACCAACGTCCAACAAATATATGAGAATGATGGAGAATATGATACATTACAATGTAGCATAACATTAAGCAAATAAGTTATTAATGACAAGTAAGTTATATGTTCATCTATTGATGTAATAGATGCAATTGAATGACCGATGGGCGTGGGAATCTCCCATTCTATTTTTACTTTTTTCATTAAAAAAATAAAATAGAGATGGAGGTATGGCGAGAGAGATGGAGGGGGGGGGGGGGGAGAGGCACAAAGAAATTGAAAGTATGATTTTTTTTTTGTATAATGTGTTTTAAAAGAAATTATTTAAGAGAACTGCGGAAAACCATAAATAAACGTAAGAAAAAAATAAAAGTAATAAGAAGTTAATCTTGGTGAGTATAAAAGTGAAAGAGTAAGTTCATAACTAAATTAAAACTTCATAACTTAAAAGTGTAATTTTTGCATTCTATTAAATTGGTGGTACATTTTTGCCTATAAGTTTTATAATGAGGTTATCTATACCAAAAGCTCTAATACTTACTGCCCATAATTTGTTGATTTCCATTTATACTTTTTTTTCCAAGCTATTTATTTTTGCTAATTACAAATTTAAAATTATCCATAAATAAAAATACTTTTTCAAAGTTATATATTTTATGGGAATTAGATACTATTACTAAAATTCCACGACTTCATTTCATGAATGTGAAACCTTAATCACTTTCAAACTCATCTTGTCCCAGCATCATAATGTCGATGTCATAAGGGCAAATATATACATGGTATATTCTTTGCTAAACTTTTGCCGAAAAAGAAAAATGAAAAAAAAAATCATTCTTATACTTCAACTGTTACTTGATTGAAATCATAACCTTATATGTCAATCCATCTCGTGAATAAGTCGATTTCATTTACTTGATGGTAGAAATTCATGTGAAGGGTTTTGAAACATGTAAGACATGTCTCTCTCTTATACTTCAACTGTTACTTGATTGAAAGTATGATTTTTTTTTGTATAATGTGTTTTAAAAGAAATTATTTAAGAGAACTGCGGAAAACCATAAATAAACGTAAGAAAAAAATAAAAGTAATAAGAAGTTAATCTTGGTGAGTATAAAAGTGAAAGAGTAAGTTCATAACTAAATTAAAACTTCATAACTTAAAAGTGTAATTTTTGCATTCTATTAAATTGGTGGTACATTTTTGCCTATAAGTTTTATAATGAGGTTATCTATACCAAAAGCTCTAATACTTACTGCCCATAATTTGTTGATTTCCATTTATACTTTTTTTTCCAAGCTATTTATTTTTGCTAATTACAAATTTAAAATTATCCATAAATAAAAATACTTTTTCAAAGTTATATATTTTATGGGAATTAGATACTATTACTAAAATTCCACGACTTCATTTCATGAATGTGAAACCTTAATCACTTTCAAACTCATCTTGTCCCAGCATCATAATGTCGATGTCATAAGGGCAAATATATACATGGTATATTCTTTGCTAAACTTTTGCCGAAAAAGAAAAATGAAAAAAAAAATCATTCTTATACTTCAACTGTTACTTGATTGAAATCATAACCTTATATGTCAATCCATCTCGTGAATAAGTCGATTTCATTTACTTGATGGTAGAAATTCATGTGAAGGGTTTTGAAACATGTAAGACATGTCTCTCTCTTACTCTAGACATTTTATGTTTCTACAATTTATTTTTTAGGGTTATTTGGATAAATGTACCCTTTCTAATTTGGGTTAGGAAATATATACCCATTTTTGAAAACTCAGAATTTTATATTCCTGGCCTAGCATAATCAACATCAACAATTTGTAACTCTCTCTTTCCTCATCATTTATTTCTCTACCCCATGCAAAGATCAAATCAACCATGGTTGACAAATACTCAGTCCCCACTTCTAGCTCTCATTTCTCGCGTATTCTTCTTCTTCTTCAACAAACGTCATTCTTCTCGCTTATTCTTCTCCTTCTCGCTTCTTCTCGCTTATTCTTCTCCTTCTCGCTTCTTCTCGCTTATTCTTCTCCTTCTCGCTTCTTCTTCTGCTTCTTCTCCTTCTCGCTTCTTCTTCTGCTTCTTCTCCTTCTCGCTTCTTCTTCCGCTTCTTCTCCTTCTCGCTTCTTCTTCTGCTTCTTCTCCTTCTCGCTTCTTCTTCTTCTTCTTCTTCTTCTTCTTCTTCTTCTTCTTCTTCTCGCTTCTCGCTTCTCCTTCTTCTTCTTCAGAGAAACCCGACCCATTCTTTTTCTTCTTCTTCTTCTTCTTCTTCAATGAGAGCAGACTGGTACCCATTCTTCGTTTATTGGTACCAATTCTTCTCTTATTTTGTACCCATAAAATGGTTCGAGTAATGGCAGAATAAAACCAACTATTTGGACGAAACAATTACTTGAATCTTTCAAATAGCCACTGATGTCTGGGTTGTTGATGCAAGAAAGACTAACTACTTGAAAGGTTCAAGTAGTTAAAGACCGGTTCTTAACCCTTCAAATAATCAAGTGGTCTCTGCTTTACTGCTGCATAATAAAATCAACTACTTGAAGGGTTCAAGTACTCATAGAAAACTATTTGAACCATTCAAGTAGTCACATGCCCTGGGTAGCTGGCTGCACGAATCAAATTAAATACTTGAAGGGTTCAAGTTATTATAAAAAACTACTTGAACCCTTCAAATAGTCATTTGCTCTCTAGATAAGTGACTGGGAGAATCAAAATGACTACTTGATGGGTTCAAGTAGTAATGAAACATTACTTGAACCCTTCTAGTAGTCATTTATCCAGAGAGCTCGTGACTATTTGTAGGGTTCAAATAATATTTTATAACTATTTGAACCTTTCAAGTAGTCACATGCTCTCTGAATGACTTACTGCAATAATAAAAATGACTATTTGAAGGGTTCAAGTAGTAATAAACAAATACTTTTACCTTTTAAGTAGTAACATGGTCTCTGGTTCCTGATTGAGGATAAAATAATTATTATTCATAAAAAATAACTATTACTAAATTAAATAAGCTTTATGTATTAATAGGTGAAATTTTTTTATCTGAAATTTTAATATTGGTGGTACACGGTGCTGAATGGGAGAGAAATGACGTTTTATTCATTTTTAATGGTACGGTAAACTTACCATTAGATATACCATCAACCTGTACTTACCAGGAGTTATCCAGTATCATATACGATGAAACAAATGTTGATCTAACAAAAAGTACAATATTTCAATGAAGTTTTTATACAAGACTCATGTGCCCTCCCCACCTATTAAAATATTAAATGATCACCGCATGAGATTTTTCCTTGTCGGGAATAGTTTTGAAGCACTTCGTACTCCTCTATATGTCACTCTCAAACCTAAACCTAGAACAATTATTGATAATCTTACATATCCAAGTCAAAGTCGGGTTTCTGAAATAACTCCCTAGCAACAAGATCGGTATGGTCACATTTCATGCTTTTATGGGTGGAACAAGCCGGGATCCTGAAACAACTCCCTCGCAACAAGATCATTATGGTCACATTCTATGATTTATGGGTGAAACAATGGTTAATAATAATGAGAACAATGATAATGAAAATTTTCATTCAAGCGATTATTACTATAGGAGATAAGATGATGATGATTGTCTACAAGATGTTAATGATGATGAACTTGAACATCCTGACAATGATGGTGAGCTTGATATTGGTGTTGATGATGATCTTGATTTTGAGCTATATGATGAAGCAGTTCTGGATGATCCCCCTACCTTACCAGATTTGAATAGAAGACTAGGGGCTAATGCACATCCTTCATCAATGCCAAGTAACATTGCATATTCGTTACAACCATCTTATAATGCACCAAAATGATCACAACTAGAGGATTATGAGCATGTAAGTGTCTCATATATGTTAGATACAGAAAAACTTTACCAGGACAAAAAAGAGCTCCAAAGAATTGTTGAACTTTTGGCAATCCGTCAACATTTTGAGTTTAAAGTCTTCAAATCCACACCGACATTGTTGATGATTGTTTGTGCTAAGAAAACATGTTCATGGAAGCTACGAGCTATTAAGGTGCGATTTTCAAAGTACTTTAAATAACAAAGTTCATAAATACTCATACGTGCTCTTTTGATATCTTACAACACGATCATCGTCAAGCAACAAGCTTATTGGTCGATCATTGCATAAAGTCATAATACACCGGTGTTGAACGGATTTATAGGCCAAAAGATATCATCGAAGATGTTCGTAAGGCTTATGGCATCAATATTAGCTATTAAAAAGCTTGGAGGGCTAGGGCAGTTGTATTGGCTCTAGTTCGAAGTTCACCTGAAAGCTTATATATGAGACTCTCATCCTACCGTCACATGTTAGAGGCGAAGAATCAGTTGGTCATCGGCGCGTGTGCGGCGGAAACGTGTGGCTTGAGACCATTTAAAAATTAAACTTTTAATAAAGATTGAATCTTTTAATAAAACAAAACTTGTACAACGCCACGATAATCAAATATAAAACATTTTATTGAAAAACAGTTTTTCAACCAGTCAGGATCCATTATATATTTATACATTAAATATATCACTTATAGTCTATGTCAAGCGTCCTTGCAAAATTGATCGATCATGCGTCCCACGAAACCGTTCAAATGATCAGTAGACTCTGAGATCTACACCAAGATCTTCCAAGTCAATCATCAAAGCACTAGGACGTGTGTGAGCACGTAGAATATTAGAAGATACTTTTTTTTATCTCTAGATATACTCAACATATTAGATCTAGATATTTACTGAAAATGACTTTAGTGAGACAATTTTTTAAAAGAACGCGATGATTATTCTTTCAGAGTTTTGATTAAATATTAATCACATACAAAAATCACCATGTCATCAGTTGTGTTCTCAATTCAATTTTTTGGATGAACTGATGAACTAATTCATCAATTGAGGCCATCAGAATACTATCTATATATTTTTTAAATAATGGCGTATCAAATTTTTTAAGGATAAACTAAAATAATATTTGATTATAAATTTGCCAATTGCAATGAGACTCGCTGCAACAGTGCACAACTGCAGTGCCACACGGCCTTGCGTTGTCATGAGGTAGCACACTGCCTCACGACACCATTATAGTGTCGTGTCACACTATAGTGTTGCACCCCCGCTACTGTAGCACCATGTGACACTACAGTAGTCCATCTCAATCTCTGATACCGAATCAGTGATTGACACGTGACAATTAATGTGAATTAAATATTTATTTTAATTAGATAAATATCTAAATATCATTTAATTTAAAATTAACATATATGATAATCCCTATCAACTAACTTATCTGTTATTTCACAAATAATATATATAGTTTATTCAAATTATTTTTCAATAATAATTTAATTATCTAATTTCATAAATTAGATATTCTGTCTCACTTATCGATAAGTAGAAAAGTAATCGATAATTATATATGTATATATATAATTTCTGAAATTTATATATGTATATATATAATTCAAATAATTAATTCTTAATTCGTTAATCACACATAATTATGTACTTGCCCCATTATAAAAATTTCTTTTGCAAGTCAATCCTTTTCTCATGTCCTGAAATACTCACACCATAGACAGCATAGTATGGAGGTGAACTTACGGACCATGGATCTATAATCCTACACTCCAATAACCAAATTACTAATTAAATTTTTTAATTAAATAATCTTATTTATTAATTCCATTATTACTCCACTATAAATATGAAATTACACTATTAGAGATTATAGAATGTATACACAGAGTATTCTCATGTAGTCCACTGACATAATAATTTCATGTAGTTTTATCAACCAATTATTGGTTCGTAAATTAGAACTGGTCAAAATTACCATTTTACCCTTCTAATTACATCTTAATCCTTAAGTACCATTAATCCACTAGTGAATGGTAATTTATAATCTTATTATAAATTTAAGCTCAATAATCATTCAGTTCCAGAATTAACACTTAAGAGAAGCATTATACGATCTGTTAGGAAAGCTTGAATTCTAAATCTTGTAAGATCATATTCCCAGCCATCCACATCACTGAATCTCCAAAACAAAAGTCACTAGCTTATTTTACAAACAAACCTTAACGAGTGAATCAAAAGATCCAGTAGACATGCGTAGGAGTTCATGACTACTCATGATTCATATTAATCTACATATGATCATCGAATTGATGTGTATTAAATCTTTATGTTAAACAACACGTTGATAAAAATATTAATTCACATCGACTCAGTCATACACAATCTCATTATATAAAATACCTTCACTAAGATGTCTATATACATCAATGATCCGGATCTAGATCACATGCATTCATAATGTTTAGTGAACCGTACTAACAACCATTTATTAAAGGCTCTATACTTTAATATGTTACTGACAATTTTATTCATTATCTATGATCTTAATCCTCTCGTATCAATACAAGATCATAGTCTCATTCATGAATATTGAATTGTCAGATATTTATATAAAGTATTCAACAATAATTTAAAAGAACAATTATAAGAAAAATGTAATCCTTATTAAATTTCATATCAAAATATCAATACGCATGCTTTGAGGGCATAACCCCCAATTGAATCTAGGTACTGTTACTCCTATAGAGACTGAAGAACATGACCATTTCAAATACTTCTTCATGTCGATTGGAGCCTTGATTCGTGGATTTTTTAATTGTATACGTCCCGTAAATGTTGTCGATAGAACATCATTAAAAGTAAAGTATAGGGGGACAATGTTCATTGCAATTTCTAAAGAAGGGCATAACCAAGTATATCCACTTATCTTTGAGATTCCCGACTCTAAGAATGATGCATCGTGGGAATGGTTCTTTAATAAGCTACACAGGGTTATTGGAGACTTAGATGACTTGGTATTAATGTCGAACATAAATGGAAGTATAGCAAAGGGTATCCAAGCTATCTTCCCATAATCATTTCATGGAGCTTACATCTACCATATGGGAATGAACATAAAATTGACTTTTAAAACTAGCAATGTCAATCCTTTATTTTTCAAAGTAGTCAAGGCCTATCGTGTATCAGAATTTGAGGCATATATGGCTATCATCAACCAAGTTTATCCAGGTATTAGAAACTATATTTCGATGGTCGGATTTGATAGATGGGCTCGTTCTCATTGTGGTGGTAAATGTTATAATATAATGACTACCAACATCGTCGAATGTATGAATAACATACTAAAGGATGGTAGAGCCCTCCCAATAACAAGTCTAATAGAATATCTATGTTATTTGATGTAACAATGATATTATCAACGTCAGACAACTACTTGTGAGTTGCACACACAAATGACTAAATGGTGTGAGAAATAGCTTAAAAAGAATCATGATGCTTCCTGCAGAATTTTAGTGGCTGCCTCAGATATTCATGAGTTTTGTGTAAGTATTGGGGATAGAGAGCATATTGTGAACTTTCATAATAAAACGTGCACTTGTTGTGAATTTTATATAGACAAATACCCTTGTGCACATGCATTAGCTTGTTGTCGACTATACAACATATCAGCTTACAGATTATGCTTGAAGTATTATAAAGCTGAGGCACTATTGCCACCTTACGCAGAAATAATACACCTCCTCAGAGATCGTACAGACTGGACTATTAGTGACGAGGTGAGAGAAAGAATTGTCTTGCCCCCAATGATGAGGCGATCTAGTGGGCAGCACAAGGTATATAGAATACCGTCTAGAGGTGAAGATGTACAACCAAATAAATGTAGTCGATGTGGTTTACGCGAACACAATAGATTTACATGCAAACATCCTATCCCCCTTCACATGCGTGATGAATCATAACCAGACACATAAACTTGTATGAATATTGTATGCATTTTGTATTTATTTTATCAATCCAATTTGTATGTATATTGTATGAATTTTGTATAGATATTGGATATATTTTTATCCCCCTAAGTAGTTCTGGCTAGTAAGCAAACTAATGCAAACTACATATATTCGATGACTACCTGAAGGGTTCGAGTAGTGGTTTATGACTATTTGAACCCTTTAAGTAGTTAACTTGATTTCTATAGTGATTTATCCAGAGAGTATGTTACTGTTATAATTATGTCCAAAAAGTAGGGTGTAATAACTATTTATGAGTAAACAGTTATTTTTGAGACATTTATATATGACTAAATTTTATGAATAAATGAAAGTTTTCTTTAACTAAGACATGTAATTTACTTAAGTCATGGAATTATTATCAGTGAAAGAAGAGTAAAGACCGAGCAGTCTTTCAAACAAACTCTTGAGATAGTTCAGAATGTTATTCAAGATCTTAGAATCGACTGGACAATTACGACTGTTAGGTTGAACCAAAAGATGCCGGTCTCAGAGCATGGGAGTGGAGAATCTAACGTTTGACCTAGACATGTTATGGAACGTGCTGAATGGACCAATAATCAATTAGTTTAGAGCAAAGTCATTTATCTAACTCTAAATCAAATTGTTACACCTTAAAGAGTATTTTCATAATACATTAATGCTTATATGAATGTGGAACTTGACCTAGTTACTCACGATCTTTGATTCGCCAAAGAAGTGAGTTCGAATTGCCAGAAAAAACCTCCACTGTCAAGATCGTAATTCAACTATGTTGGAGTTACATTCACAAATATGAAATTTGTGGCAAGATTACAAAAGTGACAATATCACCTTATGTTTTACTGATGAGTATGTGAATAAATAAACTGGGATGATTCTCAATGACATGAGTCATTGAATAAGACATGTTGAACTATACGAGACACTGCACGGATTCACAGTCAATAAAAGAGTTAAGGAAATAATAACTAGATGTATAAAATGATAATTTTACATCCACTCTTGTCACTGGTATTCACAAAGGGTAATATCATAACATATTTTTTGGACCGTGAATTATAAATATTTGTTTGCATCAACAGAATATGTAGTGCACATGAATCGAGAGTTCATTCGATATCAGACCTATAGTGAAGTCGTACGATGTCGGGATTAAGTCAGTTATGGTGAGTACTTGAATCTCATAGTTTTATTCATGTGACTCCATTCAATCTCAGGAGTAGCTCATAAGAACAAAAATAAGAAACAACGTCAGTTGGACCAAAAACGTGTTTTGGACCAATGTACACTTCCAAAGCCCATATGAGATGTGTGTCATCACTATATTAGTGAAAACCAAAATTCATGTTCAAATTAGTTTTTTTGTTATTTTCTAATTATTGGATAATTAGTAAATAAAAGAACTTAATTAATTAATTGATAAAGATCAATTTAATTCATAAGTTTAGAAAAAATAATTTGGACACAATTTTGGCTCTAGAGGAAGAAGTGAGAATCGCATATAAGTGTATATAGAGAGTGGAATTTAGATTTTTGACATATAGGGGAATATGAGTAAATTTCGTAATTAAATATAAATGGATTGCATTAGAGTTGTATCCTTAAATGTGTCAATTAAAGCAGAAAAAGTTTATCTTCTCCTCCCTACACTGTTGCCGCTGAAGTTCATAGAGGAGACATGGAGTCACCCTCTCCATGGAGCACTCTCTCCATGGAGCACTCTCTCAAGACTCCTCAAGAAAAGGAGGACATGAGAGAGATTTCTTATGCCCAGCCGTATGAAGTCCCATGTATGTAATGATTTGCACTAGACTAGATATTTGCTAGGGCGTGGTAAGTCACTTTCAATCTAATCCTGAATTCGAGCATTGGAATGCGGTCAAGCATATTCTCAAGTATCTTAGGAGAACGAGGAACTACATGCTTGTGTACTGAGGTACTGACTTGAATATAATGGGTTATACCGACTTCAAATTCCAAGCCGACAAGGATTATAGGAGGTCCACTTCAGGATCGATGTTCATCATGAATGGTGGAGTAGTGGTATGGAGAAGTATCAAACAATCTTGTATCGCTGATTCTACCATGGAAATTGAGTATGTGGCGGCTGTTGAAGCTACAAAGGAAGTTGTCTGGCTTAGAAAGTTCCTAAAGACTCTGGAAGTTATTTCAGATGTTAACAAACCCATGACACTTTATTGTGACAACAATGAGCTGTAGTAAACTTGAAGGAATCGAGGAGCCACAAAAGATCTAAACACATAGAGGAAAAGTACCATTTCATCAGACAGATTGTTCGGCGTTGAGATGTTGAAGTAACACACATATCGACGGTTAACGAATTGGTCGATTCTTTCGTGAAGAATTTAAGCAGTAGAATCTTTGATAGTCATCTGGAGGGCATGGGGATGCGAGATTGTATACGCCTACTTTAGTCCAAGTGGAGTTTGTTGGAATTATGTCCACATATTAGGGTGTATTAACTATTTATGATAAATGGTTATTACTGAGACATTTATGTATTACTGAAATTTATTAATAAATAAAAATTTTCTTTAATTAAAGTGTGTTTGTAATTTACTTAAATACTGGAACTATTATCAACGAAAGAAGAATAAAGATCGAGCGATCTTCCAAACAAACTCTTTTGAGATAGTTCAGAATGTAATCATAGTCTTAGGATCGATTGACCTAGTTACTCATGATCTTTGATTCACCAAAGGAGTGAGTTCGGATTGCCGGATAATACCTCGATTATCAGGATCATGGTCAAACTATGTTGGAGTTACATGATTCACATATATAGAATTCATGGCAAGATTGCAAAAACAACAATATCACCTTATACTTTTTTTATGAGTGTGTGAATAAATAAATAAGGTCTGTTACTCGATGACATGATTCATTCAATAAGACATGCTGAACTGTACGAGACACTTCACAAATTTATCTTTCTTATCCACAGTCAATAAATGAGTTAATGAAATAATAGCTAGAGGAATAAAATGATAATTTCACGTCCCACTCTTATTACTGATATTAACAATGGGTAATATCGTAAAACATTCTATGGGACCGTGAAATATAAATGTTTATTTACACCAACAAAAATGTAGCGCTCATGCATCGAGAGTTCATTTGGCATTAGACCTATAGTGGAGTCGTACGATGTCGGGATTAAATAAGTTAAGAATTTATGAACATAAATTAGTCAGGTATTTAAATCTCACAGCTTTGTTCATGTGGGCTCATTCAGTCTTAGGAGTAGCTCACAAGGACATGAATAAGAAACAACGTCAGTCGGACCAAAAACGTGTTTTGGACCAATGTACACTTCCCGAGCCCATATGAGATGGGTGTCATCACTATATTAGTGAAAACTAAAATAAATGTTCAAATTAATTATTTTGTTATTTTTTAATTATTGGATAATTAGTAAATAAAAAATTTAATTAATTAATTAGTATGGATCAATTTAATTCATTAGTTTAGATAGATGAATTTGGACATAATTTTAGCTCAGGGGGAAGACGTGAAAATCGCATGTAAGTGTATATGGAGAGGGGAATTTCGATTTTTGACATATAGGGGTAGTTGAGTAAATTATGTAATCAAATATAAAAGGGATTGCATTACGGTTGTATCCCTAAATGTGTCAATCAAAGCAGAAAAAGTTTCTCCCCTCCTCCCTACACTGTAGCGGCCGAAATTCATAGAGGAAGAGAAAAATTTTGTTTTTTCTTCCACTGTTCTTTTGAGAGATGACACTCAATTCCTACACAAATCCTTGAGAGATATACTTCTGACTTTTACGAGTGGTTGTTGGTATAATGATCAATTAAAAAGCTCTACAAATCTCAGGAACGAAGAACTTGAGATAGAGAATTCGATCCTGCCAAATCAAAATTTCTCCATTTACAAAAAATGTATAAATCATTTTTATCTTTTCTCCAAATTTTTATACTATTATGCATATTCATTGGTTTGGTTTTGTGTTTAATACGATAAAATGTTTGCATGAAATTTTTTTGATATTCCGACCATTATTTTGTCATGGTCAATTATTTTTCTACCAAATCTAAAACTAGATCCAACAGTTACTACTTGAATGGTTCAAGTAGTCATAAACCTCTACTTGAATCGTTCAAGTAGTTATTTTATTTTCTGCATTGAGTTATCGAGAGAGCATGTGTCTACTTGAAGGGTTCAAGTAGTCATAAACCACTACCAAACCTTGCAAGTAGTTATTTTGTTTCCTACATTGAGTTATCGAGCGAGCATGTAACTACTTGAAGGATTTAAGTAGTCACAAACCACTATTTGTCAGATCTGTCTATGGAAACTTGACATATTAAGATGGAAAGTACTTTCTCTTTCCCAACTCCTTAAGAACCTCTGCAACGTCGAATTCAGACTTTTCCACTTCTGAAAGAGACTTCTTTGTAGGTATCTTTACATTGGTTTCTATAGTGGGCTCATGGGTTGTAGCATTTTCCAATGGAGACTCAACCCCCTCAGTATGTAGATCTAGCTCTTTCTCAGTAGTGGGCTGTTCCTCTACATTTGTTGTCTCTTCCAATAATTCAGTATCATATTGTTGAACGATTTGAGAAATCATGAAATTCATTGGTTTATCATCAATACCATCTAACTTTTCTAATGGAGAACCATGAAATTCATTTTCCCCCTCAATATCATCCAACTTTTCTTGATCTACATCACCTTCATCTCCCTCCCCGGCTAGGATACTACGTTACCAACATCCTTAACAGCTTTGTCAAAAGAATGCACATAAAACTTAACAAAATCTTGCCCACCTAGGGATCTCATAGATTGATTAATAAAGACTTGTAGCTGACCTATAATGCTTCTTAATTCCTGCTTAATCTCAACAACTTCTTTTTTAAGCATTGATGAGTCAACTTTAAGTGTCTTTATATCAGCAGCCATGATGTCCCACTTCTTTGTGGTCTCATGCATGAAAGCATGAAGGACATCGTCCTCACCATTATCCACATTACTAAAACCAGAATACTCTAATAGTGGAAATTCACCCTGAATTCCACTTTCAGGCAAAAGGCTCTGCAAGTCCATCTCTTCAGCAACAACCCCAACTTTATGAACTTTAGTCAAATTCTTCAAGTATGATTGTTGCTCGTCAATGTCATTTAGGTTCAAAGTCAAAAGAACCTTCAACTATAAATTAACATAAAAAGACATGTCATTATTATCTCATGAATAATTGATAGTAATGAACAATATTATAAAACAAGAAAATCAAGAGTTCTTACAATTTTTCAAGAGACAATATCCTTGTGCACTTATTCATGCGAAACAATGGTGCTAGTTGTCAGTTAAGTAATCGTGGAAATCGATTTGCAACCTTTGTCGCATACAAGCTTCCAATAGTGGGGATGACCTCATATGCCACAACCTGAATAAATTAATAATAATTATTCTCCATTAATTGAAAGCATAAAAAAAAAGAAGGGAATAAAGATACTTGAAAAGCATATGGAAAACACCACAAGGCGACGCATACTCATAAATGTTTTTTTCAAACTTCTTTTTTTCTTTTGACTACCAGTAGATTCCTCATCATTGATGTCTTTTGAAAGTGCGTTCTTCAATGCTCGTATGGTTTTCCCACAAGATACTTCACCCCGTGAGTAGCTATTGAAATCATCAAGATTATCAACTAGCATCACCCACCTTTGGTCAATCTTATTTCTTTTCTCATTCCCTAAGAAAACATGCTCCAATAAATACGATAGACCTAATTTTACAACATCCACATCCTCAACACCTTTATTGTCCATAAACACTTCATCTAACCACTTATTGTTAATGTTGTCATCGTGATTGAAGTACCTATCCCTTATTCTATTAGGGGCGGTCTTTTCATAACTCCCAATGACATGAAGAGTTCCACAGGGAAGGCCACTTATCAGTGAAAATTCTTTCTTGGAGAACCTGATTACTTTTCCAGCTATGAGAAAATAGATTTCATCATCAGAAGTAGTGTCATCCTTCGACTTAGCATCTCTGAGAAGCATATGATGACATATGATTCCAAAAAACTGGATAGTTTATATGTCCACCAGATGGCCAAAACATGTCTGTCGAAAGAGAATCTTCTGAGATTTAGTCAACTTCTCATTTAAGTTCTCAATTGCATGTAGGTTGGAAAGGCAATTCACTCTTCCAGAGATGAATTCATCATCATTTAGGAATGGAGTCAGCTGAATCTTTGGAGCCATTATCTGTTGAAATATACAGATATAAAGTAAGCTTCATGATTAATTTATACACATAAAAAACACTTGATTGTTTAATGAAGGGTTAGAATAGTTAGATAAAATTATTTGAACCCTTCAAGTAGTGAACCTATTACTACTTGAAGGATTACACTACTTGAAGGGTTCAAGTAACCAGATACAACTACTTGATCCATTCAAGAAGTGATAAATGATAACTTGAAGGGTTCAAGTAGTCAGATACAACTTCTTGAACCCTTTAAATTGTTATTTGTTTTGACTTTCAGAATCAAAATCACTATTTGAAGGGTTCAAGTAATCAGATACAACTACTTGAACCCTTCAAGTAGTTACTTGTTTTAACTTCCAGAGTCAAAATTACTACTTGAAGGGTCCAAATAGTCAGATATAACTACTTGAAGGGTTCAAGTAGTTACATGTTTTGACTTTCAGAATCAAAATCACTACTTGAAGGGTCCAAGTAGTTAAGACATGGTGAATTATACGAGACAATTCAATGTTATGTCTTTCTTATCATAATCAATAAAAGAGTTAAGAAAATAATAACTAGAGAGTTAAAATGATAATTTTACATCCAACTCTTGTTACTGATATTCACGAAGGGTAATATGTTAAAATATTCTGTGGGCCCTGAAATAAAAGAGTTTATTTACACCAACAGAAAATGTAGAGCACATGAATCGAGAGTTGATTCGGCATCAGACCTATAATGGAGTCGTACGATGTCATGATTAAATATGTCAGGAATTTACAGAGAAAAATTCGTCGAGTATTTGAATCCTATAGATTTATTCATGTGGGTCCATTCGGCCTCAGCAATCGCTCATGAGGACAAGAATGAAAAACAATAGCAGTTGGATCAAAAACGTGTTTTGGACCAAGATACACTTTCCGAACCCATATATGATGGGTGTCATCACTAGAGTAGTGAAAAATAAAATTAATGTTCAAATTAATTAATTTGTTATTTTTTAATCATTGGATAATTAGTGAATAAAAGAATTTAATTAATTAATTGATAGAGATTAATATAATTTATCAATTAAGATTGCTGTATTTGGACACAGTATTGACTCTAGGGAGATGTGTAATTTTCAGCAATAGCAAAGTAAAATGGATTATTTTTGGATATTTACAATATAGGAGTATATGTGCAAATTTCATAATTATTGTATAATGGATGGCAATATGGTTGCATTCCTAACTCTGAACCCAATGTGTGATTACATAGAGCATAGAAAAGAGATTATCTTCCCTCCCTAACTGTTGCCGTCGAAAACCAAGAGGGAGAAGGAAAAATTTGATTTGTCTTCTCCAATTGTTTTGAGAGTCCATACTCAATTCTTATCAACATCCGATTGAGATGTATTTCTGAATCCTACGAGTGGTTGTTGGTGTGAAGACTGATTCAAGTTCTACGAAAAATAAAGAACACAACATAATGAATTAGATTCCACCAAGTCAGAAAATCTCCGATACAAGAAAGGTATAATATTATTTCTACCTTTTATAAATACGTCTATCAATATATGCATGATCATAAAAGGTTTTATATTTAATATGATTAAATGGTTGATGCGGATTTTTTTATTTTCCACCCATGAACCGTTTGTGGTTCATTGATTTTTCCTGAAATTTTTATAACTCGATGCAAACAATTAGTATCAAAGTATACAGTTATTGATTATGTATATTCTGTGATTAAATGTATGGATGGATGGATGTTGTGATATTGACATATGTTTTTGTATGGTAGATTCAAAAACATGTTTGAATATGTTTTATGAATGGATCCCGATCGATTGGCTCTAGGTGTTAGTTTTCAATTCTAGAATTGATGTAAGCCGAGTTGTGGTATGTGATTTTATGTAATTTAATTTTGTAAGTGTTATATCATTAACTCTCATGTAAATCTGTCTCGAACGCGTTAGATCATATCACCTTACGCACCTTGAGGTCCGTCGTCCCTGTCGCGGTTCACCACGCCGCGCCGCGTCACCGCCATAGTCGCTGGCCGCCGCCACTGGCTGCCACTGCCCCACCGCTTGCCGTTGTAACCTTACGTAGTGACTAGAGTTTGTGAAATCCTAGACGATAACAATTAGGGTTTAGGAAACCTATGATGTTTCACGAAAACCCTTATCATATCTTTTATCTTTTAAATTTTAAATTTTAGATTTTGAATTTTAAATGGATAAAAGATAATTAAAATTCAAAAGATAATTATCAATTTTATCTTATTATTTTCTGAATTTTGAATTCAAAATAATTTATTAATTTTATCTTTTTATCTTTTGAATTTTGAATTCAAAAGATAATTATCAATTTTATCTTTTTATCTTTTGAATTTGAATTCAAGTTAATTATCAATTTTATCTTTTGAATTTTGAATTCAAAAGATAATTATAAATTTTATCTTTTTGTCTTTTAAATTTTAAAAGGATAGTTATCAATTTTCTTTTTTTAAAAATAAAATTTAATTAATTCATTGAGTTTGACCCAAGTTTGATAAGCCATTAATTTTTTTTTACAAATCAAATCAATTAATTTAAAAAGTATATTTAATGGGACTTGACATTGGTAAAGAGTTACAAGAGTGTGAAACTTCCCGAAGGAAATAATTACAGACACCACGAAGTCTAACATTTAAATTATTATTCTTTTTATGCATTGTAATTAGAAATGAGACATAAAAAGGTTAATTTTGTATGTATGATTTTTTATTAATCTCTCATCATCATATAACATGCCATATAGAAATAGAGATACACCAATATCAAATTGTCATGTAGCATGTACATGCATCATTGTAGTTTAAATTTATAATGGGTTATAATTTTAAATACAATACAAATTTTATAAAAGTTATAAATTTTAAATTAATTAATTGATAGATTCAATTTAATTTATCAATTAGGATTGATATATTTGGATACAGTATTGACTCTAGGGAGATGTGTAATTTTTGGCAATAACAAAGTAAAGGAGATTATTTTCCGATATTTACAATATAGGGGTATAAGTACAAATTTCATAATTATTATATAAGAGATAGAAATAGGGTTGCACTCCTAACCCTAAACACGGTGTGTGATTACACAGAGCAGAGAAAAAAGATTATCTCCCATCCCCAACTGTTGACGCTGAAAACCAAGAGGGAGAAGGAAAAATTTATTTTTTCTTCTCTAGTTGTTTTGAGAGCCCACACTCAATTCCTGATCAACATCCGATTGAAATATATTTTTATATCCTACGAGTGGTTGTTGGTGTTAAGACTGATTCAAGTTCTACGAAGAACGAAGAACACACGATAATCAATTGGATTCCACTAAGTCAGAAAATCTCTGATACAACAAAGTTATAATATTATTTCTACCTTTTCTAAATACCTCTATCATTATATGCATGATTATAAAAGGTTTTATATTTAATATGATTAAATTGTTGATGTGATTTTTTTTATTTTTCACCAACGAACCGTTTGTGGTTCATTGATTTTTTCTCAAATTTTTAAAATCTGATTCAAGAACTTGTTCGATGAATAATTGATTGCCACTACAAAAATAATTACTTGAAAGGTTCAAGTAGTTGTTTATGACTACTTGAACCCTTCAAGTAGTCATTTATATAATGTATTACTTATTGCCGCAACAAAATTACTACTAGATGGGTTCAAATACTTATAAACAACTATTTGAAGTCTTCAACTACTCACTGTTATAGTAAAAATGACTACTTTAAGGGTTCAAATAGTCCTTAACAACTGCTTGAACCCTTCACTTAGCCAACAAATTCATATGTTTATCACAAGCATCTGTCACAAACATCAAGCAATCTAGACATACAGAATATTATAATCATCAAGAGAAACAATCTAACCCTAGAAGATTTTATCCTAATCCCATAACAGAAAAAAGTCTCGATTTTTAAACCCTAGACAATTTCCCCCTAACTTCCAGTAAGAAGAACAAAAGAAAGAGTAACAAAACTCTGGTAATCAAGTCCTTTTCTGCGTAAAAAAATAGAGAAGAATGGGTACTTGAGTTTGTCGGTCGGTGGGTATCGTGTATGGGTATCGTGTCGAAGATGAACGGTTTTTAGGAGTGCTCTGAAAACGGAAAAAGATGGCTAGCAGGGATTGTCTCATCGAAAGAAGAAGCCTCGATTTTTCACCGAGAAAAGAGAACACAGATGAGAAAGGAGACGAAGAGGAAGATATCAAAGAAAGAGAGGCAAATCCAAGGAGAAGACAAACAAGGAAGAGACGCGAAAGAAGGAGAAGAGAGCGAGTAACTGTCTAATCATTGCTTGATGTATAACTGTCTTGAGAAGAGTTTGAACAATTGCTTTAGTTTGATTTAGTGGGTCAGGAGTATAAAATTCTGAGTTTTAGAAAAAATGTATATATTTCCTAACCCAAAATGAAAATGGTACATAATTCTGAATAACCTTATTTTTTATAATGTTTCCTTAACTGTTCTGGACCACCAGCCATTTCTGGTTTTTATAACTTTTATTGATACCTTTTATCCTCCTTTTTTTTCCCTTAATTTTCTTTTTAATCTTTTTATCATATGGACCATCAACTTTCTTTTCCATATAATTTATGGCCATATAGTTGGAGAATATTCTTCTCTCTCCTCTTGTGATGGTATACTTTCTTGGTAAAATTTTGGGAGTTCTCTTTGGTGTCAATATTGTAATATTATTTATTAAATTTATAGCATTTAGGTAAATTATATTTGCACTCCTATAAATGAGCAAAAGATGGTAGCGACCATAAAGGTTGCTTTCAATCGTAATACATTCCAAATCTAAGTTCGAGCCACTTTCTCCTCCTTTACACGGCAACGCTTTAAAAGAGAAATATCTCACATTGATATTAGGTTGATTCACCTAATATTTGAAGGATTTTAATAACATTACATTGATACTGTTACGATATATCAAACCATCCTTAAAAATTTTATTCCATTTTGTTGGGAAGGGATAATAACTCTTAATATAACTGTTACGACATATCAAACGATACTTAAAAATTTTATTCCATTTTATTGGGAAGGGATAATAACTCCTAATATAAGGAGAAAATTGTTGAATTTTACATCGGTTGATGCTAATGCTAATGCTAATTAAACATATCAATTTCTAGTTACCTGGCTAACATGAAAGGGACAAGTATTAAATAATAATATGTATTAATTAAATTAAATTAATAGAGGCCTTTAGGGATTCGAGAATGCAAAAGAAGAAGCGTGAGGCATTACGTTAGCGTTGCACTTATTAATTATTTGAGCTTCTATTTTCATGGTGGAAGCCACGGATTGACCTCCCACTATTTTCTCAATTAGAATTCATAATTTAAAAATCAATTATAGTTGGAATTCTGAAAGAACAATATTACTTTTTATTTCAATATATAATATTAAATCTGATTGTATTTGTAGTATACATCACATCTTTGTCATGTAAAGTTTAACCATATGTGTAAAGTTATTTGATCATTTCATTACCTATTTTTAAATTTATATAATGAAGTACATCTTCAAATCACATTGTGGAGGATATTAAGGTTTTGTTTAGGTTTTAGAAATTAGTAAAGAAATAAAAAATGTGAAGAATTAAAAATAATTATATCAATGAAATTTACTATATTAGTAATTTCCTTCAATTTTCCTCTAAATCCACTTGCTTTTCCTCTCCTTTTCTCTCCCTCCTATTTTTCAAGATCAAACATTGCCTAAGCGTCTTGCTGTACGTAGTGTGTTTGTATATACAAAACAGTCATCAATAAGAAATTATATAATAAGTATTAAGTTGAGTTTACAATATAAAACTTTATTTGTATTTAATTTAAAGAGCAGCTACATACATGCTTAATATTTTTTTTTTAAATATCGTTATGGATTTCTTGGGGTTTATTTTTTAGTAAAAAGAAAATCTCCTATTGAGTTTCTATTATAGTAAAGACCACTGACATAATATTTTACATGATTAATTATAAGTTTAATACTAAAAACAATGATAATCATGCTCAATGCGACTTGTAAAAAGTAAGATATTAGGACAAGTGTATGCTACTTTAATTCTTTAATTAATTAATACAAGCAAGAGACTTGTAGAATATTTGTGGTCACAGCCCATGTGATGTTAGCTTTAAATTCAAACAGTTAATCCTGATATATTTTCACATTAATTAATCATTAATATATTTAAGCGTAAGAGATATATTTTATATTTATTTCACTTTATGTCTCATTAGATAATATTTAGGCTAAGTATAATTAAAGACGTAAACCAATAGCATAAATGGTTTAAAAAATGGAAAATATTAGATATAGTTTAATTAATTGAAATATGTCAAACTCTAGGGAACCCTGAAAATTGGTTAAATTAAATATGATTACTTTATAATATAGTTAATATTTTCTGAAAATTCATAGTTAAAAAATTATTCATGTTGCTTTCAAAGACATCTATGATTAATATGTGTATAGTTAAATGTATTTGTTCAAAAAGTGAAACTTTCTTTTAACTTTAAAACCACACAGGTCCAAGAAACCTGTTTTGCTATTTTAATTATAATATAAAACAGAGCTTCACGTAAAACCCCTGAATTAAATGAAGTCATTCAAAAGTTAGGTAAATGCATCTATAGGCAGTTAAGAAAAATTGACTGATGATTAAAGTCTGATGACTAGCTAAAACTTTGTTGGTTTGGCTAAGCAATCTCAATCTTCATGATTTGTAATTTTGTTTTACAATAAAATGAGCTATTTTCTAAGCATTGATAGGTGCTTTCTTTGGGAGAATTTGAGCTTTTTTTCAATGAAGATTAGTGGTTATCAGTCGGATTATTATTTGTTATTATTACTTAAATGAATGCAACACATTTTCAACATAAAACTCTAACATGTTTCTGATATGAAAGGATTTGACTATTTTTTACAAAACATTTATTTTTAAGATATAAAACAAAAATATATTAAAAGTGCTAGTACCGGTTGATTTTAAAATTAATTAAAAATAAGTTTTAACCACGAATGGTTCGCGGGTGGAATATAAAAAAAATTCAATTAACTTATTTAATCAAATTAAATAATTTAAAACCAAACAATGTGTGATTATGCATATACGACATTAAACGAGAAGATAATGTTAGAAACAAAATTTTCACCTATACCTTATATCGGAGAATGTCTGAACTGACAGAATTTCATCGAGCGTTCTACGTGTTCTTCAAGCTTCGGGATCTGAATCACGCGTTTGAACTTCAAGAACGATTTACGAATTTTGTCCATCAACAACCACCCGTTAATTTCATAAATATATCTCATGAGAATTTTGTGTAATAATTTGAGTGTGGGCTCTCAAAACGAATGAAGAAGAAAAATCGAAAGTTTTCTCTTTCAATATAATTTTCAGCAGCAACAGGGAGGGAGAGAAAAACGTTTCTCTCTTGCTTTGTTAACAAGTAACTGTATCTGATACAATATCTATAATCAATCAGATTGCTATTAGATATTGATAAAATGTAATTTTTGATATTTACAAATATACCCATATATTTTTAATTGATAGATTTAATTGATCATTATCAATTAATTAATTAATTTTTATTTACTAATTATCTAATAATTAAAAAATAATAAACTAATTAATTTCAATACATATTATCACACTTAACTAATTAAGTGACATCACTCATCACATATAGGTGTAGGAAATATGTCTTGACACCAAAACATATTTTGATCTAATTTACTTCGCTTCTCTATTCTTGTTCTCATGAGCTATTTCTGAGACCGAATGAAACCACATGAACAAAGCTAAGGATTCAAATACCCGACGAATTTATCTCTATAAATTTCATATCTATTTAATCTCGACATCGTACGACTCCACTATAGGTTTTATGTCGAATCAACTCTCGATCATGCGTGCTACGTTTTCTGTTACTGTAAATAAACATTTTTTATTTTCACGGTCCACAGGATATTTTAACAAAATACCCATCATGAGTATCATTAAAAGGAGTGGAATGTAAAATTATCATTTTATCCCTCTTGTTATTATTTTCTTAACTCATTTATTGACTGTGAATAAGAAATAGATAATAGTGAATTGTCTCGTACAATTCACAAGTCTTAATTTCATTGAATACCTGATCATGTTAATTTATTCACACACCCATCAATAAAGTATAAAGTGATATTATTGTTTTCGCAATCAAACTACGAATTTTCATATATGTAAATCACGTAACTCCAACTTAATTGAATTACAATACCAATAGCCGAGGTATTCCCCGTCAATTCGAGCTCACTCATTTGACATATCAATAATTGCAACTAATTAAGTCAAGCTATGTATTCACATCGGGATTAAAGTAATTACAAAAACACCCTTAAGGTGTAATAATTAGATTTAGAGTTAAGTAAACGGTTTTAGGCTCTAAACTAGTTTGCTACCGGTCTATTCAACATGTTTACAATATGTCTAGGTTAACTGTCTGAGTCTCCTCTCCTATACCCCAAGACTGACTTTCATTGGTTCAAGCTAACACGCTCGTAATTTGATTCGATTGCTCAGTCAATCCTAAGACTATGAATATCGTTCTGAACTTTCTCAGAAGAGGTCATCTCGAGACGCTGTTGTTTTCACTCTTTGTTCGTTGATGAAAGTTTCAAGACTTGAATAATTTATAAACACATTTTAATAAAACTTTCAATTTATTCATAAGAATTCAATAATACTAATGTCTGAGAAATAACTAAATATAAATAAATAATAGTTATTACATGCTACTTTATGGGACATATTTCAACAAAAAGTTCTCTCTAAATGGAAATGTATTTTTAAAATTTTCAAAGACAATTGTGGAAGTGATATTTCTCATAATGTTGTAGTAACCAATATGTTAGATACCTAAATCATATATTAGAGAGTTATTTATAACTTACTAGGATGTCGAAAGTAACATATGTCATGACATATTAGATAATGCTTGAGTTATTATTAACACAATACTTTGCTAAAGTGACACAATTCTAACCGTAAAATTTTGATAACAAATTTTAGTATGACACGTGAACATTAAAAAAAGCTTAAAATTTAATAGATATGCAAATGACACGCACTACATGATTTTAGTCGGGGTTAATTATAGTGAACACCCGATCTTTGTGCGATTATACCATTTGACCTATTGACCTTTAAAATCTTGCAAATAACACCCTCAAATTTTTTTTTCAACAATGTAAACTACCATGACTTCCGTCCAAAAAACTGACAGAAGTCAATGCACGTAATTTACACGTGTATTTTTAATGGGCAATGAGGTAATTCAATGCCTCTTATCACGTGTAAGCCATCAAATGCCTCTCACCCACCAACCCCTTTTCCTTATAAGAATTGACGCCTAAATGAACCTCTCCTTTCTCCTTTTCTTCTTCTCATTTTCTTCTTCCCCAGCAAATCAACTCCTTCATTTTTTTTCATTGGAGCTCCAATATGCTACTACGGTATTCTTTCAGGACTAAAGACCTCTTGGATTGATTTTTTTTTCATTAGTACATATTTCAAAATCTTCCTTTTGTATTGTAGTAATAATCATACCATAGGTAAGACTATCATAGTCTATGTTTCCTAGGTTATTACTATGGATTTTTCTTATTTTGTATGTGTATAAAATGGGTAATTTATTAATAATTTTTTCTTTCCAAGAGGGTTGATTGTTATAATCCCTTGACATTATTTTGGATAAAAATATATTTTTGTACCAGTGGATTTTACTTAGATTTGGACGCCTAAGTTTGGTCAATTGATTATGGATATGTGAAATAAGATTACTCGGCATTCCAATGAAGTATTTAACTATTGTGTAGAGAAGTGTATTGGTGGCACTAGGTATTGTTTCTAGTTGTTTTTCAATATTTAGTGTTCCTTCAGCATTAATCTTTATTGCTAAAAGGATGGGCTTTTTGAATTCTTTTGTGAGATAATTTTCCCACCAGGAACGTAGCATTCCTGTGACTCCTGTGACTAAAAGATTGATTACCGCATTGTGAAGTAAATTGTCTGTGGTAATGTAACTGTTAGCTATCATTGTCATGTGTTGAAATTTATTAAGAACTTCCTGCTTAGAAAATTCATCAATATTCCATTCGTGTAATTTATCTGTAGAAACAGAAAATTGGTTAACTAAAGAAATTTCAGAAATTTGAATATCAAGAGGAATAGGATTTTTAAGACATTTCCTTTCTAATTTATTAATTTCTAAATTTCTATGTGATTCTTCAATATTATGAATCTTTGAAGATTCACTTATCGTGGATGATTCATAGGTGGATTCTGATCCTATAATTTTCTAAATCTAAATTATTGTGTTGATTAATTACCTTTAATTCATGAGGTATATTATTAATAATCTTTTCAGATTTAATTGTAGATGATTCTAAATTTTTAATTGATTCTTTAATATTATTAATGTTTGAAGATTCACTTATTGTAGACGAATCATAGGTGGACTCTGACCTATGGCTTTCTGGATCTAAACTATTATCTTGATTGATTAGTTTTAATTCATGAAGTAATTTATCAATCTGTTTATTGAGGGAAACCAGATTTGGAGTGGTTTTGTCCGAAAGATTTATTAAAAAAATTTCTTCTAGAGTTTCACTTGATTCAGGTTTATGAAGATCATCAACTTTATTTTCAATTTTATCTATTTGCTTACCTATTGTAATTAGACTTTGATTGGTGTAATTGAGTTGTTAAACTAATTTTTTATTTGATTCTTCTTCCTTTGAAATCTTGAAAGGAGAAACGGTGATTAAAGAATTTCTATGGTTAATGTCCTCATAGGATGATTTTTTAGTTTCAAAACATTTTAATGTTTCTTCAACTTTGTTAACGTTTGAAGATTCATTAATTGTGAAAGATTCATAGGTTGATTCTAACCTATGGTTTTCTAAATTTGAACTACTGTCGTCTAATTCTTGAAGTTTATTATTAGTAAAGTTTTCAAATACTGAACAATTATTTTGATTATCAATCATACCAGAATAAGATGATTCATTAGTTTTTAAATTCTTTAATATTTCTTTAATATTTGAAGATTCATTAATTATGGAATATTCATAGGTGGATTCTAACCTATGAATTTTTATTTCAAAGATACTGTCATGGTTACTAATATTGATAGATGATTTAATTTCTAAATCTTTGGATGGTTCCTCAATACTATTTGAAGGTTTATAGGATTCTGACCTACAAGATTCTTTAGTTTTATGTTTTGAAGAATTATGAATTATGAATGGCTCATAGGTTGATTCTAACCTATGGTTATCTGATTCTGAGACATTGTCTCTTAAAGATTTTAACCTTCTAAGTATTTCTTCATCATGAGTTTTCTCATAATGAAGTTGGAGAGGTTTAATGAAATCTTAGGTTGAGAAGTTTTATGATTAACTAGGATTTTTTCAGGTGGTGGATGACTGACAGTTACCACACTGGAGTATTCCTTGACTCATTTAGATTTGAAAATTATTTTAATAGTTTTCTCATAAATATCTTCGATATAATTAAGGAAAAATATGTTAACTTTATATTTTTGCATGAATGTCTTCCATTCAGCAAGTATGATTTTTCTTTGATCCATATTATATGAATCTTTGAACCTATTACGTCTATTAAGATTGGTTGGGTCATCATTGTGTTTATTTAGACTTTGCCCAATCTGGTTTGTATTCTTGCTACAAAATATTTGGATTTAAATTTTTATAGTCTTTTAATTTTTGTTTTGATTCGTTAATCTTAAAATCTTGATCATTATTAATAGATGATCCAGAAAAGGAACTCTTAGGGGTACTAGACTGGTTATACTCCTTAACTTTAGAATTAAAAGATTGGTAATTAATTTTATTAGATTTTTTATTATTAAGGTTTGTCTGAGTTTCTTGGAAACTTATTCCTTTAGGTTCTAGACCTTTAATTTTTAAATTTTTTAATTCTTACTCTATTTGAATCTTAAAGGATAATTTAGAATTAGAATTCTTATTTTTATTGGGTATGTTCCATACCCTATCATTTACTTGATTAAAGTTTTTAAAATGATTTTATTGATCATCTGAAAGGTATTCGAAATGATCATTCTGATCATCCGATTAGTATTCAAAATATTTATGATCTACTTGATCATCTGTAAATTCAAAATATTCATCATCCATTATGTTGGATATTGAAGATATTATAGACCTAATGCTACTAGAAAAACTACTTCTAGATAACCTACTCATTGCTCAAAATAACTAAATTATTCTAATTATTGAGAATTTCATATTGTATTTTTTGTTATTAACCTTGTGGTGACTTCTACAACCTCCTATTAGGCTTCACTCTTCTCCCTTTAGCCTCTACAACCACCCTGCCCTCGAGATTTACATATCTAAGAGGTCTTACCTAGGTCCCTGAAGCTAACCAAATAGAAGCTGATATGTCAGTCTCTGATAAACAGAGTCACATATTAGGCAAACAAATAATATAAAGAAATAATCAATTATAAGAATAACCAGTCACTTGGGCGGAGAGTGAGATTAAATATAAGCAATTATTCATGTAAGCAAACAATATCAACAATTAAACCAGCCATAATAGGCGGTGAACAGTATGACCTATGCAGATATTGAAGTAGAAACAATTAATGAATAGTAATTATCCCCACCAGGTTTGGCTCTGATACAAAAAGGCGCGCCTTTTGGTACTATATATATAATATATATGCATTTTTTTACTAAACTAATGAGTTAAATAATTATTTTTAGTAACTTAAGCTATAATAAATTTAAAATTATATTTGAAAATGTTAAAAATATAGAAAAAAATATTAAAAATATTATTAAATGTGATTGTAGCTTTCACAATTTTTTATTAGTTATATTATATATAACTAATTTTATAAATTTATTCTAGATAACCAGAATTTTTTTCTGAAATGGAATACCCGAATACCAAAATATCTGAAATATTTTATTTTAAAAAAAAATTGAAATGGCCACCGAATCAGAATTGATTACTATGATTCCTACACCTTACACCATCTCCATCTGACTCACTATCCAAACTTCTTAGTTCATCTGAGTTGTCCTCCTTAGTGTCAACTACTTTAAAATCAGTACAAGTAAAATTATGTTCTACTTCTGGTTCAACCATTAACTCAAACAACTCATTATCATTTGTTTGACCATCATTTGACACAACCTCAGTAGAATCAAGATCATTAGAATCACTTGAATACAGTATAGACAACAGTGTGCAAGCACATATCAGAATACACTATAATGTGCAATCTCAGAATCTTAGTATGAAAGACAGTATGTAATCTCAGTATGGAAGATAGTATGCAATCTCAGACTATCAAAACAATATGGAAATAAATCTTAGAATACACTACACTATGCAATCTCAGTATAGAATACAATATTTAATCTCAGAATACACTACAGTGTAAAGAGCATAGAAAAACATCATAGAATATATAATGCAAACTACAAATATATCAACTTAGAATACACTACAGATAAAATAATAAATAATAAAATCTTAATCAGTATATGGTCAAACCCTAAACCAGAATGCAAAACCCTAAACCAGATTGTGATACCTTATACCAGCATGCAAACAAAAGCTTCAAACCCTAAGTCAGACTACACATCCGCAAACAAATTAGTAAAAAATTAAGGACCACTATTTTTGAAAATAGTATAAAAATGGTGGTCCTTAATGAGTTTGTATAAAAATAATCTTTCAAGTTTGCGAAAACCTTTACCTTCACTCCCAGGACTTTGAGCTTCGAGACCTTCATTTTCTCCAGGCCGCCCTCGGCCTCGTCCACGACCACGACCAATTTCACCTCCTCTTGTGCGCACCACCATCGAAGAAGATGAAGAATTTTGAAGGTTTCTCAGTACACGGAGATTTCTCAGTATATGAAGGGTACCTTCGTGAATGGAGAGAATTTCGAAGAAGACCCTTTGTAAATGATAGAATACACGAATGGTCTCTTCTCCCCACCTAAAGTGGGTTGGTGGGGGAGAGTTCGTTGATGATTTACACGTGACAATTGAGTGTTAATTTACCCATTGCCCATTAAGAGAATCACGTGTAAGTCACGTGTTTTGACTTCTGTCAGATTTTTTGACAAAAGTTACGGTAGGGTGCATTGCTGAAAAAAATTTAAAAACGAATGGGTTTTATGCAAGATTTTAAAGATCATGGAGTATTTTGATATATCCGCCAAAAGTCAGGGTCTATTGTAATTAACTCTTTTAGCAAATATTTTCTTTCTAAATTTTTTATCAGCGTCAATTATTGGATTATTAGATATATAGAAATTAAGAAAAATTATCAAACAAATCAGCAATCAGAAAACAGAAATGAGATGTTCTTAAAGAACCCAACTTTCTTGTCCTTGTCTCTCACAAGCTATCTGATGCCAAATTAGTTAGAACCTAGTATGCAAATCATATTAGGAATCCACATCTTTATCTTACTTTATTTGATGAACGGTCTTGATAAACCCACATGGCATGATTGAGATATTTTCATACTTTAGCATAAAGGGCTAAATAATTACTTCTATTTACTTTTTTTGGATGGTCCAAATTTGATGTTTTGTTATGTCTAGAGGCTTCTATATATTTATTTGATGCTTGCACCAATATTTCAAAGAGAAGGGGAGAGATTATAAAAATGGATGTTATTTTAAAATTAATATAATAAATGTATATATGGTCTCTTAATAGTATTTTCATGCACTTAATTGTTTTTCTTTTTAAATTTTTTGTTTTTAGTAAATAAACTTTCTATGCTTTCTCAGATCACGTTTCAAAAACTTAAAAAGTTCGTTTACTTTTGAATCATTTCTTAATCATTTAAAAAAATATTTTTGTCTCCCGGAGCTTTACTATAACCTAAAAAAATTTAACTTATATTTTTCTGGTCATATAAAGAAATCGTTAGCATGAAATACAAAGTTTAAGTTAGCCTGGAATGGTGAATGGATGAATTTTGTTGGAAAATAGCATAAGATAAATCCCATAAGAATATGCCAGTCGTGATGTAGACTGATAGTTACTCAAATAAGGAATTATAAATAGTAACTATTTGCTTTTCTTTCTTTCTTTTTTTTTATTTGGATTTTTTTTGAAAAAGAGTGCTGGATTTGACTTTTAGCAATTAAATAAAATAAATGAATTAAAAATATTGGTGTTGTCATTGTGGGAGTGAGTCAGGGGTATTGGCTTGTTATTTTGCCCTATCAGCAGCACACTTTTTATGGGCTCTTAGCTACTTTAAACATGGACCTTTCAATTCTCATGTGTAACCCTTGACCTTTTTGCTTAAAAGGGTAATTGGAATCAGGGACTTTCCATGGTGAGTTCCACTTTTTAAGCCAGCTTGGCTTAGCCTCCATCCTTAGCCTCTGTCATATTCTTGCTTACATTAACTTATGTAACTGAATGGATCACTTAAGTGTTGTTGTTAGATTTAGAAGTTTGTTTTCTCTAAGGATTTAGGTTTTCGAATCTTATTAGGCACAAACAATTCGATATGATCTTGCCTCTGATGTTAATGTTAGCCATTTTGTTTGTATGAGTAATTTTTTTAAGGTATCAAATTAGTTGATGTATGAATAACCTGGTAAGATGCCATGGTTACAAAAAAAGAAGAGAAATATTTCTCACTAACTAAAATCAATGTTGAAGTTGACTGGCGAAAATTAACTTAATTAATTAGCTAAGCCCTCACTCACACATTAAGAAATTATGTATTTGAGTTAGTCGATTCCGTTTCGGAAATAAAATTTGGTGCGCCGTTTCTAAAAAAAAATTCGATCATCTAAAATAATGTTACAAAATTTATTATATATAATATAACTAAGAAAAAAATTGAATCAATATATTATATCATGCAAAAATACATAATTACCATTATAATTCAACAAATTATCATATTAATAACATTAAAATTCAACAAAAAATATCATATTAAGTTGACGTGCTAAAAAAATACTTCAATTCCTTTGTAATTCAGAAGTATCTCCACCAAACTGATCTCATCATACCTCTACAAAAGAAACATGTTGAGAATAAAATCAATTAAAATAACATAAATTCATATGAACATTTAGACCGAAACAGGTCGAAATTCAGCCGAAACAAACTAAAATTTTAGGTGAAAAATTAGAACCTCCCTATTTCATTTTGGTTCCTCGTTGGAACCAAAATATTTCTATGATTTTTATCGAAACGATACGAAACATACCACTATGATTCGAGTCACATTTATCTTCAATCATCGTAACATTTAACCCTTTTAACCCTTATATATATGTGTGTGTGAAAGAAGACTGAGCATAATCTTTCTAACAATTTATTAAAGTTTTATTTACTTTTCATATTCTATCCTTTCATTTCTACTTTTCTTAAGTTCAAATATGAAGTTAATAAATCAATGCTTGCGATAAAAATATGAAGTGACAGGTAGGACTTTAAACTAAAGGGGATTCTCAAATGCTTTATCCATAATAATAAAAGGTTACGGAACATGCATGGATCAATGGTCTTTTAATTTTGTGTAAAAGACATTAGATATATCCAAATTTGGTTGAATTGTCTATTTGCTATTCATAGTTTAATTATATTTAGAAATTTTATTGCAATTCACATCCCCTATTCATTTTTATTAGATTAGGTCATCATGCTTGGTGACTTGAATATGAATAAAATTTAAGAGATGATTTCTTCGTAATATTAACCTAAAGTGTTGATCACAGATGATTTATAATTTTAGAGACGAAATAAACAAGATTGAAACTTTAAGATCAAAAGTATATTAAATTAAATTTAGACAAAAATCATAAATGACTTTTAGACAACGGTTTAACTCTTTGATATTGTAATCATACAAGTCGTACGTTAGTAAATTCTACTATTTATAGTTAGCTCTAGTAGAATACCAGATTTTTTTTCATTTATAAGACATTTTTAAAATGATAAGTCATCTGATTGTAATTTCTATATTAGATTAATTAAATATCTTCCTATGATTTGATAAAGAGAGAGTGAGAGATAAGGCATGACCGTTGAAGAACATTTTGTATTTTGGATTGTTAAGCCAAGAGGAAGGAGTTGAGTGGCTCAAGAAGCCGGCTAGGCTATGATGTCAACGGAGGAAGTATCATAAAGGAAAAGGGAAGGTATCGGTAAGCATGTGGGTGGGTGCGTGGGAGATGCCGCTCCTAAGGCCACAACTACCACCCAATGGAAAGGCAATGGTTAAAGGGCCCCACACACCTACCCTTCCTCTAGTATAAGCCAACAATTGAGCATACGTTGAAAGGACCCTCCACTATATCACTCCCTCTCTCATCATCATATTATTTTTATGAAAATTTGTTTTGACATTTTTTTAGTTTGTTTAAAAAACATATAAAATTTTAATTTAAAAAGGAGATAAATATTCTCATTCTATAAAAAATGTTTGCTTAAATATGAAAAATAAGATTACGCTTATAACTAATTCGACTCAATCATTTTTTTAACCTGGAATATAAATTGACTCGGGTGATTTTTAGGTTTTGGTAAATTTGAATTTGACTATTAAAAATGGTTTTAACTTTTCCAAGATAAGAAAAATGAGGTTAATTTTAATATTACATGTTATTTAAACGAAATTAATTTAAAATCTGATAGTTTTGAGTTTTTTTATCACAAAAACCTGATATGGGATGTACATGTCATTTAAATAAATTACACTTTTGAACTATATAATTTGGATCACTGTAAGCTCAGATTTCAACAAGATTCAAATTAAATCTCAAATAAAAAATAGTCAAATTAGACATTTCGTCCAACTTCTGCCTTTAGTTTGAAATTTTGAAATTGTGGAGTCTAAAGTATAATGCACATAACTATGAAGTCAAAAACGTATTTTTTCTAAAAGCATATACTGAATATGATATGAATCTCCACCTTTTATCTCTATTTTGTTGTAAATTAACATAATACATGACGAAGATGATAAATTTGGAGGTAAACATCCATAACTTTTTTTCATAGTAGCAAAAATCCTACGACAAACAGCCTCATCGAGAGAGAAAATATCTGGTAATTACTGATTTTTTTACAAATATTTGATATTTTTATTTTTAGATATTACATGTATTCGAGTTTGCGTCCAACTAGTGCAGCTCAGACTATAAACCACAATTTGAACACATAACATTAATCAGATAAATCTTAAGTGGCCAAGAATGAGGATTGAAGTAGCCATCTTTAGGAACTAAACTCACGACATGACCAGTCAAACTACAAGACAATGTTATGATTGATTCAATGCTTAATTATAAAGAGTTTTGAAAGGGAAAAGAAGTTGCTCAAAAAGATTTTTTCCCATTGTTTTGCTTTAAAATTTCAATGAGATGTAGAAACAATATTATTAAGTTAGTTTATTTTATGTTTACTTTCCTTTTCTCTTGGATTCTATGTTCCTTAACCAAAATATTGATTGAGAGTAGTATATTAAATTTTTTGTATGTTCTTAATTATCTTTACCAAATATATATATATATATATATATATATATATATATTAGACTTGTACAATTAATTTATGAGAAAAATGCACATTTTAACCTCTAAATTTTGTGGTCTATTCCACTTCACATTTACATAAACGTCTTAATTCAGGCCTTTCGTTCAACTTATTTATGAAAATCTTAACTAAAGTTAGATAAAAGGTATAATTTAAGTCTTTTTTTGAAATTTTAACGCCTAATTTAAAACTTTTAAAATAGGCGTCACAAATGAAACTGACCCTAAAATATAGGGGTCAAAGGTGTATTTTTTTTCTAAGACATAATAGAAGGAGAACTTGACCCACTGTCTAACATGAAACACTCATTATAGCAGTTACGACACCGAAACCTGCACATTATACTTACGTCGAGGTAAAAGTTCAAGATATTCAAACGTACGACGTAAATAAATCACTTCTTTAAAATCCAGTATAACGATTGGATTACCAACTGAATCACCTTTAAGACTCCTTCGAATCATTCATTCATGTTCATGGGGTTTATCAAATTTGAAATGGTTCCCCTCTTTCTCTGCCTTGGCCCTATTCTCATGGCATCTTTCTCTTCATCCATTTCCTTTTTATTTTTGCTTCCCTTCTTTTTTTAGGTTATTTGGGATTTTCTCATCTCTATTCTCAATAATAATAATAATGACAAGAGTAATAGCAACCATCTATAAGGGTTTAAGGGTTATTTGTAATTTTATACATTTTCCACATTGTCTAAGAATTTTATACCACTTTCTCAAAATTCAGAATTTTACACATCTGTCCCACCACAATCAACATCAAACCAAATTAACTTTATCTTTTCTCATCATTTATTTCCCTTCCCCATGCAAAAATCACATCAACCTATACCAACTCCCCCACACTCTAAGCTCTCCTTATTCTATTCAACAAAGCGTCATTCTTCTTCTTCTCTTCTTCTACTTCTCTTCATTTCTGACCAGACTAAGTGACGGTGGCGATGGATTCAACGATTTGACCATTTTAACCATGAATCTCTTGTGTCCGTCTATCTTATTTTTTTTTAAAAAAAATTATTTATATTCTTGGCAAAAAAAGTTTATTTCTATAGTTCTCATGGATAGCGGAAAATCTCAATATCACATTAAATGAAGATATTAAAGAAGAATGGTCAATAATGACAGGCCAATTGATTTGCCAATAAAATCAGTAATTGTTATTTAAGTATTTATAATTGATATTGAGTATGTAATCTTTTTTAATGAGTAATTATAGATTGATTAAATTATAGATAAAATTTTGATTGATCAAATGTTATGTCAATCAATAATATGTTGATTTGGTGAGTCATTTTTACGAGTAATAAAACATCAAAATATGGTCTATTTACTCATCATTTGATCAATAAAAATTCTATTTATAACTTAATTGATCTAGAATTATTTTTTCGTTGAAAATAAAATTAGTACATGCATATGTATATATATTAGGGGATTAAGATCCTATTCAAAATAAGGGATCTCATGTTCATCAGGGTGATTGCCATTACTTAATTCGTGTCAAAATAATTATGACTCCCATAATTTAATTCAAACATTATTTCCTCGATATAAAGCTAATAAATTTGTACAAATAGAGAAAGAATAATTTTAGATCGATAGAGCAAGTCTTAATTGATCAAATAATGTATCAAACATTCAAAAGATAATTTGTCAAATAATTTTAATGAATTGTAAAACATCAATCTATAAGTGATTGAGACATTACTTAGTCAATTAGAACTTGATTTATAATTTAGTCAATCAACAATTACTCAACAAATAATTGATATTTTTTCATAAACTTAACTCCCGTATATCTTGAAAAAAAAATGCGATTTTTGTTATTAAATTTGAAAAAAAAAAACACAAATCTCAAAATATAACTATACAAGAATATTATGAAAATTATGCATATAGATATATGGCATGAGTTTTTTTTTAAACTTCTATGGTATGAGTTATGTACATGCGAATCAAATTTTAAGATTTCCCAGGAAATCTAAATTGCCTCATTCATTGGTAATTGATTTCTCACGTAGAAGCACGGGTATCCAGATTTCCCTCACCATGTGAAATCTGGTGTCCATCTCAAAATACCATTACGTCCCTGCAACAAGTCAAAATATGTCTCCCAACATGTTTTGTTTTCGAAACTGAATTGACTTGTGTCAACCATAAAGTTGTTTATGCTATGTACAAGTCATACAAGTTCACCTGCTATGCATTTTAACTTGTATATGGGAAATAAAACTTTTCAAAAATGAAAAAAATGCATATTTGAAGGCTTTGATGATAGAATTTGGTCGAAAAAAGGACTAGTTCATTAGACAAAGCCTGATGAGTTTTGTTCCTTGGCTCATTTTTCATGAAAATAGACCCATTTTATAGACGTGTGGGATGTTGTAACGATTATTAGAGATATATGGATTGTATCTATAACGAATCTATATCCTGCAATCTTATATTGAGAAGACACATATCAGTGATACTGCATCTTTATAGTAGTTGTGTTAAATTCAAGGAGTTCTAAGATTAACATGGTACAAAATTGACGGTTTGAGCAATGCAATAAATTTACAATAAAAAATATAAAGTGGGGGCTTAACTGCAATACATGATGGAGAAAATAAAATATCCTTCATTGCGAGAGAAATTACAAAGATACAAATAGATTGAAGTTCTGTTATTGAATTGCTATAGTCAACGGTTTTATGACAAAATTTGTGTATAAGTTCCCTATTCTACGTCAAACTTGTACATGAGGCTAAATGTATATGATGGTTAACCGTTATGATTTCGACTCACCGATGTGGTACATACCGCTCCTATGAATTACTGTCACGTGTCAGCTTTGACTTTTCAACATGATTGTCAAATCCACGACAGCGACCGATGGACACAAAGTGTTTATTGTATTATTTATTCTTTTTATGTAATCACTAATATTCTTGTAACCACTAAGTCAAGTGACAAATATTTAAGTGAGTCTCTTGTCTGGGAACATAGTTGGGGGCTGTGGTCTGGTAGAATTTGGATGAGGTTCGTTGTACTATAAGGAATATCTCTTCACCAGTATGGCCTCTTTGAGGGTCGTGGATGTGCCATCTTCCCAATCGCGGGAAGGAATTTAGTTTTTAGGACACCCCTCGGAAGGGCCCCCGGATGAACATCGCCTATTTTATCGATGTGGCGCGCTCTCCATGTTCTTCCTTCCTAGATTCAATGTCACTGCACGTGGCACATGACGCAATATAAAATTTAGCGTACGTGAGAATCCTCCCCATAAATACCCTGACCCACCTGGTTATGTTTATAATAACCAATGATTGAACGTTGCCACCTCAACAAGCTTGTTGGTGTGTCATTATGTAGGGTTCATTACCAATTAATCAAGGGATTGATTAGAACGGGTCCCACATGGTAGCTTCTCTATAAATAGAGACAAATTCTTTCATTGTAAATGACTTTTTTTTGCATTGGCTTCATATTTTCACTTATTAGACTTGGATAATTCTCTCTAAATTTCTAATCCCAAGAGCATTTTGTCACATTTCATAGGTTAGCTCAAAGTGATCGTCCTTCACCCTGTCAGATTTCAACCTCATGTTTCTGGACTATATTTATCGTTTATTGTGACTAGATCACACATGTAACTGCACTCACGTGACGTCACGATCACACCCCTTTGCCTCCTAAACAATTGTCTTCATCTAAATGTTGAAGTATGTTCATGAGCTAAGTGGACGTGATCATGACGTCACATGAGTGCAGTTATAGGTGTGATCTAGTCACAATAAAAAACAAATATAGTCTATGAACGTGGATGTTGATATCCGAAAGGTGAAGGACAAGAACTTTACTATGGAATGTGACAAAATGCTCTTGGGAGGAGGAATTCATAGAAAATTCTCAAAGTCTACTAAGGGTTAAAAGTATCAAAACTATCAAAAGTCTCAAAAGTCCTTTACAATGAAAGGAATATCTCTATTTATAGAGAAGCTTCCATGAGGGGTTCACTCCAATTAATCTAGTGTCTAATTGGCAGTGAACCCTACGTAATGACACATCAACAAGTCATCATTTGTCATAATTATAAATTGTGGGCTCACCACAATGATGAGATAGGCGGTATTCGTCTGGGACCCCTCCCGAGGGATATCCTAACAACTAAGTCTCTTCCCGCAATGGGAAGACTTCACATCCATGGCCCTCAAATAGGCCATACTGGTCATGGGATATATTTTCCATTATAGCGAACCTCGTCCAAATCCTACCAGATCACAGCCCCTCGATGTGTTCCAAAGCAAGAGACCCATTTATGTCTTTGGTACTTGACTTAATGATTACAAGGATATGAGTGATTACATAGAAAGAATAAAATAATATAATAAACACTTTACTTCTGCCGGTCACTGACGTGGATTCGACAATCATGTTGAAAGTCAAAATTGACACATGACAGTAATCCATAGATGCGACATGTACCACATTGACGAGTCAAAGTTATAACGGTAAACCATCAGATACAACAATTATGAATGAAAAATGATTCTATTTATGTGGTAGTCATTCTTTGTTCTAGATTTCGAAATGTCCATTGGCGTGTTGACGTACTGCTTGAGATATATGTTGAAACTTAATCGATCAGATTGACTTGTTGTCACTCACATTTATCGTGAGGGTAGACGAGTTGCAGATTGCTTGGCTTCCAGGGACCCTAATATAGTTACTCCAACTTGGTATTGAAATACTTTGAATTTTTATTCTTTGTTTATTTCTGATAATGTTTGTAACATGCATTCTTTTAGGTTTTACTGATTTTTTTAATATTTTATTTTATTTTAATAATAAGTTATGTTGAGTTAAATGATGAGGGTGTTACGGAGATATCAATCTAACTGAAATGTCTTAATACATCTATTGATTCATATCACCATCAACCTTATCTAAGAAAAAAAATGTCTCCCAATGCTCTCTCTTGTAATCTCTATCTCTTAGCCTTTTTATTTATACTCTATTATTAAAGGATGTCCTTTGAGTCAACTCTTCAAATTTTGAATAATTTTCTTTAATATAAGTTTTATTAGTTGAATAACAGTCATATAAATAAAATCATTATCAGTTTTAACTATTTTTTTTGAAATTTTAATACAAGTTACTAAATCTTATTAAATTTTATTCTAACATAATTAAATTGAATGTAAAAATTGTTTAACCTAACGCTTTTTATTTTTTGCTTAGTCTAACTAGAAGGGCATAACTCCAATCATTTACACAGAAATTTATAGATTAACATTTTTAATCAAACATATCAGTTATATTTTCTCATTAAAATATTCTTATATTATTTTTGTACAATTTTCATGATCATTCAAAATTAGATCAAATGATCACTAAATATTTCACAAAACTAACATTATTAGGAAAGGAGATTATTATCAGTTCATCTGAGTTTGACCAAATAACAATCATTATTCATCAGTATAATAGCCTAATGTATAATCACATCTCTAGTTACAAAAATTTCATAGTTTTAATTTTCATTCTCAACCAAAAGAACAAAAAAAAAAAATCTGAGCAGTTAACGACAGGGAAGATCCATTGAGCCAATATAGTCACGTGTGAAAATACAAAATCATTGTTAACTATCGCCTTACAAGTTCTGACCATCTTTTTTTCCCGAGTCCCAACTAACCTTCTTCATGTCCGGCTCGACAGATTTTGTTGAAATGATTTTTTTTATTTGTAATTGTGCGAGGCACTTTGTGCAGAAGATTTTAAAAGTGCACTCACTCTATTTATTGATAGGTATATTTAAGAATTATTAAAATCTTAGAGTATACTTCGCAAAAATAAAATCTTAGTTGACATAAAAAAGATAATACTTTTTACTAACGTGACTAAAACTGTTTATGGGTGAGTAGATTTATATATAACAAGAATCATATATTTTTTAAAAGTAATTTTATAAAGAAAATTAATGTTGCAATCAAATATTTTTCTTAGCCTCGAACTTTGAGTCAATGATGATTTTTTGTATCATATATGTCACTAATGACTTAGCTAGACAACCGAAACATATTTGTATATTACTCATAGATGCTATGGTTATAGGAATATAGGTTGTTTTAAGGGTTGAAGTTTAATTAATCATAATTATTTGTTTGAAAAAACATCGATGGTTTAAATCATTTTTTAGGATGTAATTTAGAAATTACATTAATAAACACTAGATTAAAAGCAAGATTAAATTTAGAAAACCAAAACTACATTTTACCCCAACTTAGATCATCCTAAGTTTTACTCCTTCTTAATCGTACTGGATTAAATTGGAAAATTTCAAAAGATTATTTTGGGAAGGAATACAATTTTCCACTGTTAAAATGCCACGTCACCAGTCTCCCTAAATTGCCACGTCTTCACCTTGTCCCTACCTTTGTGGACCCGCCACCACAAGCCCTCTCCAATATTTAACCTCAGTACCTCACCTCGCCAAATCCTCTGTTCTGAGAAAATAATACAAACACAAACCCCCTGTTTTATCTCTCTCTCTCTCTCTCTCTAAATCTTGCCTTCTATCTTTCTCTCTCTAAAAGTCTGAGATATTTGTTCTATCAGATTTCGCCCGACAAGTTAAAGCCGAAATCTCGAAGAGGACCCGAGATATCGTGAAACTCTGTAAAAGCTTAGAAGAGTTACCGGTTCCGGGCTTGGCAAGTATCAGAATGCCGATGGCGGCAGGGATAGTATCGCCGGCGGATCGCGCTCTACCTTTGGTGGCGCCAGCAATGGCTACAGATTCAATCGCCAAGGACGCGATCCTCTCCTGGTTCCGCGGCGAGTTCGCCGCCGCCAACGCGATTATTGATGCGCTCTGCGGCCACTTGGCGCAGCTCGGTGACGGAGGATCCGAGTACGATAGCGTGTTCGCGGCAATTCATAGGCGGAGGCTGAATTGGATCCCGGTGCTCCAGATGCAGAAGTACCACTCCATTGCTGACGTGACGGTGGAGCTCCGTAATGTGACGGCGACGAGGAAGGTGGAGAAGGAGGCTAGCAAAATTTTCGACGGCGAGGGTGAGAAAATGGGGGACGAGCATATAAAGGAGGCCGTTAAGGAGGTTGAGGAAGTGAAGGCATGTTTGGACAATAAAGCCGATGAGAAAATCAAGGACGAAGGTGAAGGGGAAGAAGAGAAAGTGAAGGACAGTAGTAGAAATGGTGGTAATGGAATCGAGGTTGTTCTCGAAGAGGATGATTCTCCTAATAGTGAGATCACTGATTCAGGTAAGCATAGTTTCCTGGTTGAATTTTAATATTTCCATTCCATTAATTTCTTTTATTTAATGATATCTTGTGCTAATTTGTATATGAAGATCAGGGAGAGAAAAAAAAAAAGCTAAAGATTTCTGAAACCTCCAATTTTTAATTTTTTTTTCTAATTTTATTGAAGAAATCTTGACTGATTTTTGGTGAATTTTAAGAAGCGAACGGAAAAATGAAATGATGTTGATTCTGGAAAAAAAATTATTTTATTTTGGTCATGGAGAAAGAAGGAATAAAAACATGCCGTTTTCTTCCTTTTGTTTTCTGTTCTTTCCTTGAAAATGGTCGATTCTATAGTTCAATTTGGTATTTTCCTCCTAGTTTCTCGGGAACCAAACGAAAACATACTCCACCTCGTCAGATCCGAGATTCAAACCCACAATTTTCTGAGTCTTTGAATTCAACATTCTATTGGCTAATATGATAATGATGGTTTCAACGTTTTGATCCATCAAAGTCTTAAATCAGAGTAAAATTCATCGTTTTACAATTTCCCAAAAGTAAAAGTAAACAAGGAAAATTTTAAGACACGTCTATGTAGTGATTGATTTTCAAAAAAGAAAACAAGTGATATGTTAAAAAAAACTAAATTTGATAAACATGTTTCATATGTTAATCATAGTTCTTGTGTTACCACAGACGTATTCTTTAATACATATGTATAAATGAGAGATATCATTCATTTATGTTATATATATTTAATTTATGTTACATGTACCTAATTAAAGTACATAAGAATATAGTAAAAGTATATGTTAACCTAAAAAATAGTACGTTTTTTATTATAAACTTTAATTTTAAAAAATAGAACATTATATAATCCCATAAGGGCCTAAAGAAAAGAAAGACAAATCCATTTTTACAAGTAATAATTTAATGAATAAGTGTAGCAAAGATTTTATTTTGATGCTATTAAATAAAAAAAACGTATGTTGGGGTTTGAGAATATCGAGATAAGTGAAAAAAGTTTACCTGTGACTGCGTTTTAGTCATTTTTGGTTTGACGAATGCAAAGCCATCACGTATACGTACTGTCTCGGGATTGGAGCAAGTATGATTAGGCGGCGTGCAATCGCAGCCGTTGGTTAATTGGTTGACGTCACGTGTTCATTTGATTGATTTTTTTTTTGTGGTAGGTAGTTAAACTCTTGTAGTTCTAGGTGCCCATCCTAACATTAATAGGTTACGACTAACTTTTTTGACCAGACGGAGTTAGAGGGTCAATTTGGGTAGCCAATCGTGTGGGCAATTCAATAATCACACAGAAATTCTAAGCCATGAACATGTGGAAATGACTCCTGTTGATATCTCAACAAAAGATTAAATGTTCTGTAAATTCTGACCGTCTAGTCGGTCAGATTAGTTCCATACGAACGCCGATAAATTTTAACGAAACTTGAGTGTATTTACTGTTAGATCACATGAGTGGATGATCAGTAGATATATTTTCGATATCAAGTCAATACCCGTAGTCGTAGGTTGACATAATGTTTTATCATTTACTATAATGATTTGTAATTTATAGGTTAATCAAATAATGATTATTTGATTGCAACATTAATTTAGGATTAGTCTAGAAATTATAATTAGTTTTGAGGACGAAAGTGAGAGGTGTTTGGAAATTGGGATAAAAGTATTACTTAGTCTAAATATGGATTAGTCTAGAAATTAGAATTAGTTTTGAGGACGAAAGTGGGAGGTGTTTGGAAATTGGGATAAAAGTATTACAGGCAGGGATAGTCTTACAATGCTAGGAGACTGTTGTTTTGTCCTCTGACCTTTCCGTTTGGCTTTCATTCACCTGAATGCTGGCTATGACCCAAACAGTTTCGAACAGCCACGGAAAGAGCTAATTTTTAAAGTAAATTGTTGTTATTATTATTATTATTTAATGGGGATGTGCAGTAGTCATATAAGAGAAGAGGGTCCAAAAGCAAGTCTCCATGTGGTATTGTGAAAAACAATGCAACTGTTTGTTTGCATCATCGTTCATGGGGCCTTAATGCTTACAACTAATTTAATTGTGTTTAAATAAATACTGTTGGAATCTGAGTCTCGATTATTATTTCTTAAATAAAAATCTGCAAATAGTAATATTATATATAAGTAGTCAACCCGTGAAGGCGTGATCCTCCACCATTCATTACCATGCGCCGCCCATGAAGCTGTCTCTTATACTCTTTTGACTTCATAATTGAATTATGAAATACCATCAAAGCATGGGCTATTACATCATTCATTCTTAAATTAATGTCAATTATGAATCTGATATGTTTCTTTTTGTGGAAAAGAATATGAATCTGGTATGTAATGTCAATAAGAAAGGAGTTGACCTTAGTATATTCAGTTGGGTTTACCAGTCATATTGCTAATATTGGATAATGTAGAAATGTAAAGAGGAAGATTGATTTTAGAATATAGGGTACTTTATTTGATGTCACTTGTGTATTTTTTTTTAAATCTAAATAGTCGACAATAGCATTAGATATTTTCTCACGAATATGAGTTAAGGTCTATAGTGTTATTATGTTGATGATGCAGGATCTCAAGGACAGCGACTTACTTCAATGGAGGTTGACATATGTGGTAACCATGAAGAATGCGAAACACGTTCTTCACAAATTATATTGACAAAAGGGTTTTCTGCCAAGGAGCCAGTGAAAGGCCACATGGTTAATGTTGTTAAAGGATTGAAGTTATATGAGGATGTGTTCACTGAATCAGAGCTGTCCAAGTTGAATGACTTTGTAGATGAACTCAGATCTGCTGGCCGGAATGGAGACCTCTCCGGTGATTTACCTCTTCATAATCATCTCTATAAAGGACTTTCCTTCAGTCAAATGAAAATATATTTACTGTTTCAAAAGAAAAGAAAAACAGAGAAATTTACATTCACAAAGTTCAAACATTTCTGGTAGATTTTTTTTTACCGCAAAAAACTGATCAAGTTGTGGGGAAAACAGGGGAGACGTACATATTATTCAACCAGCAAATGAAGGATAACAGGAGAGAGATGATTCAGTTTGGGGTTCCTATCTTTGGACACATAAAAGAGGAAGCTGGAAGTAACAGCCAAACAAGTAAGACAACAATGGTCTGTTAATAAGCCATTAATAAGTCCATTCATTTATTAACTTACATATACTACAAAACCTGAGGCAACATTTTCACCTTTCAAACAGGCAATATAGAGCCGATTCCAGATCTGCTTCAATCTGTCATTGATCATCTTGTTCAGTGGCATCTAATTCCAGAGTATAAAAAACCAAATGGCTGCATTATCAGCTTCTTCGAGGAGGTATATTATATTTCATTTCTTACTTCTTTTTGTTTCCTTTCAAGATAGAAAGATATTAACTTGTTTATGTTTGTGATGCAGGAGGAGCATTCACAGCCATTTCAAAAACCACCCCATCTGGACCAACCTATTTGCACTCTTTTTCTCTTCGATTCGACAATGGCTTTTGGGCGTTCTCTTGTGAGTGATAATGATGGGAACTATAAGGGGCCTCTCATGCTCTCATTGAAGGAAGGGTATGTACCTTACAATTACTTCAACTAAGATATGATGGCTCACCTTTTGTAGACAGATTGTTAACCGGCCTTCCGTTAAAGGCATTCAGTACTCATTAGTAAAGCCGGAAAATCTACAGTAAAATTTACAAAATATGACAGGTTTCATGGGGTTAGTTTGAAAAATGGTAAAAAAATTTGGAAATACAGGGAACTTTCAAAATTTTCGGCGATTTAGGCAGCGGTAAAAACTTTATATACATTATGCGTATGATATTTGAACTTATTTAACAAGTTGTTTGCACTATTGTTGGTTCTTGGAATATTAGCAATCAATTAGAAAGATTAATACTACAGTAAACTAAGTAATCAATCAAGCAAAAGTAGTAAATAAAATATACACTACAAGTTACATCTACAATATTTACAATTATTGTTTTTCAGTCATTTTTGTAGTTAGCCCAAATGCATATATGGCATTTAGAATGTCTCACATGTTTTACAGCTTTGAATTACCCTCATTCTCATTACTGAAAGTCATTTTAAATTGCATATATTTAAAAAATTTGTAGGTCTCTTATAGTAATGAGAGGAAACAGTGCCGATATGGCGCGACATGTGATGTGTCCATCCCCTAACAAAAGGGTGAGCATCACATTCTTCAGAGTCCGGCCAGACTCTAACCAATGCCATTCACCAACAAGCCCCACCCTCGCTACTGCCACGACTCTATGGCAACCTGGTGCTCCGACCCCATACGCATTGCCAAACGGAGCTCTCTACGGCTATGACTCAATGGACGGAATGCCTAAATGGGGAGTTCTCCGTGCACCCATTGTCATGTTAGCTCCCGTGCGTCCTATGGTTTTGAGCCCTAGGAAGCTTCCCCCTGGCGGTACTGGAGTCTTTTTGCCCTGGAACAATGGATCGAGAAAACACACTAAGCATCTCCCGCCTCGCGCCCAAAAGGGACGGTTCCTCGCATTGACTTCTCCGGTCGAAATGCACGTAGCGGAGTCGACTTCCGATACTGCCATAAGCGGGTAAGAAATAATCGGTTTGAAGTCAAGTCTAATCGTTGCCCTGGAGCCAATGCAAACATGTGTTCTTGTTAAGTTCGCACTTCTTAGGTAGATTATTCTCAATTGTACAAACAGGCCCAGGTGCAGTTTAGTTTTTTTTTTGTTCCTTTCATTTTTCAATACTTAGTTCTATTTTACCTCTGTTGATTTTAGATTGAAGTAATTTTTCTTCAATGCTTTGTACTTCTTGGATACAGAAAATGTTAGTAGTGGTTTAGATCGAGTTGAGTTTGAAGCTTGAAGAGTGTGAAATAGATCAAGTAGGGGCGGGAAAAAAATTGTACACTTTTTAGTTGAAAATTATTTTCTGTTCTCTAATGCCAAGTTTTCTTATGATTAGGAAAAAAATCAATTGGATGTATGTTTGTTTCTTATTAGCTCATAGTGAAAATTATAGATCACTTACTTTAGACTACTTTGAATATTTTTGAAAATTAAGACGAAAATTAAAGGATATTGTAAATAATATTATTTTCTTTGCTTGGAGTTTTCGAACCCAAAAAAGAAAACAACGAATTTTACTTAATCGATAATTTCTTGGCCTTCTTCCTCCCTTGTAAAAAACCTACATAGCACCAATTTAGCTGATTTAAACTTCAAATTAGATTCTTTTCCATTGTCAAGATTTCAAATTCTACTAAGATTGAGTTACCACAACTCGCATTCACAATCTCATGATAAGTGTGAGTGTGGGTGAGAGGTTTAAACCACTATATCAATCTACCTTACTAACATAATATTAATTCACTCGGATATAATTATTCACTAATTATGTTGTATTAAAACTTGTCGGACGTTCACTTATGAAATATACATGGAAGTATCACTATCTTTACAAATTTCAACTGGGCAAATGGCCGCTTTCTGATTTGTTTTTTTTTGTCAAAGGGGAATACCTTCATAAATCAAATCAAAGAGGAAACATCAGTTCTCATTTCACAAAGGGTAAAGCCTCCGGAGATGGGTTACAAATAATGATAGGTTCCCTACTAAAACAGCCCTCTCTACCATAAAAATTAGCAAGCACATTCTTATCTCTAGGACAATAACGAAACTCTATTGAATCAAACTCAACAACTAAAGATCTAATATAAAAAATGGTTGGACCGAATTCTGGATTGGCAAAATGCTTACTGTTGATGGCTTCAGCTAGATTCGTATATTCTGTGTAGATGAGAATGTTGCTTGGTTTGTGTTGTAAACACACCTCCAATGCCCACAATATCACCTCAACCTCTGATGATAGAACCGAAGGGGGCTATGTCAGATTTTTAAAGCCGACCGGTACACGGCTTCCTCCTGATTCTCAAAGAGCCCAACGAATACCGCCATGGTCATTTGAGTGCCTAGTAACATCTGAATAGAGGAGCCAATTAACACCATTCGGACCTTTATGTTGAGATACACCAATGTCCTCCGGATCACAACCAGTCAGCTTTGATTTACGATCAAACTCCATATATTTTCGTCCATCATCTTAATAATTTTCCTCGGATCAAACTTCACTCCATCAAAAATCTTATTGTTCATCACTTTCCACAAATACCACGAATGGAACACAAAGCAAGACAGAAGGTCCTCGAGTTTCTTGTGTCTTTTAAGAAACTCAGTGATAGCCTTCCACTTGTCGAAGCAAGATCCACCATGCAATTGGGAGGGTCGACGCTCAAACCTGCTATAAAACCAAAGAAGATCCACATAAGAGCAGTTACAAAACAAATGGCAGCTGGATTCAGCTTTAGATCACAAAACGGACAACTAGCCTCAATTTAATAATCCACTTCTTGACTGACTAAATCTGCAAGCCAAGTAATCAGTCAGTAAACGCCACATAAAGGGATTTTCAATCCCTTCCAAACCCCTACATCACAACCGAAACTGCTCCATTCAACCGAAGTTTTCCTCCACAGCCTACGCTGATTCATCATTTGGATAGCCAATCTATAGCTTGATTTAACAATATAATAATCATTTTTACTAAAGTGCCAAATAAACTCATCTTATCTACTAAATCAACTATGGAGGATAGCACAAATTGATTCCACATCACAAGGTAAAAACACGGATACGATGAAACTTAGGTTCTGACTTGATCTATTAAGGAGAAAGAGCTCACAAACTTTGGTTGGGGAAGGAATTCTGGGAGTGAGGATTCTGAAAGTGTGAGGTCTCGGGGCCCAAGGATCTTCTCAAATGTTCACATTATCACCGTTACCTACTAACCACCGTAGACCACCTCTAAGTAATTTTCTTCCCTCCATTAAAATTCTCCATGCCCAAGATGGACGCCTAACCAAACCAACATTTAAAAAGTCAGTTTCGAAATTATTTGATTTTTAGAACCCCATACAACAAGAAGGCACGTGCTATCAAAATTGGCCAACACTGCTTGGCGCTAAATTGAAGGCACCCAGATCTCTAAACCCTATACCTCCCTCATACTTTGGTTTTCGTAAGTTATTCCAGGCCCCCAATAGATCTCTTTCTTGAAGGAAGAACTATTCCACTAAAAATCAGCAGTCTTACCACAAATTTTACGACACAGATAATGGAATTTTGAAGCAAGACATAGCAAAATCCCGCACGAAAAAATTTATTGTTGAGGACTTCTCTGCCTGCTTGAGAAAGCAAACGTTGTGACCATCCATAGAGTTTAGATATAATTTTGTCATAAATGCTATTGAAAATGTGGACTTTATTTAGTCTAAAATCAAAAAACAAAGCGCCCCTCTCCACCAACATGAAACTTGTTGTCAGGATAGACTTAATGTCAGAACCATAACGTAAACGTATTGTATATAATCTTTCTTTTAAATTAGGAATCAGCCAAGAAGGAAAAAAAAAGACACCAAAGCAAAAGATTAAAAAAAGATTGACTATTTAGCACGAAAATGCTTTTTATATAAGTAAGTAGGAAAGATGAAACTCATTGCCTAAAAAGAAAATCGTTTCGATATAAAAAATGAATGCAATAGTGGATTAGGAATTGTAGATGCATGCTATAATTTATATCAATTCACAAGGTTCTCATGACCTCAAAGTGATAGACTACATTTAATATGAAGGAGAAAAAAAGATTTTTTTCCCTATTCAACTGCCCATCCAAGAGCATTTGGCTTCATAAGACTTTTTTTATGAACTGCATAAAGATTATCTTCCTGTCCAAAAAGGAGGATAATCTCTTTTGGCAACTCAATCCTCACAGTAATAATTATATATATGCCAGTGCTTACCCAACTAACCGTCCAAGCTCTGGATGACTGGTAAAGTGGATCTTTCATTCGAGATTCCAATCAAGAGTAGGATCGCAAGCATAAGAGGAAGAAATCGGTCGGAAAAGCTTTTTCAGTTTGAGTCAAGTGGAAACTCTTCTTGGGCTAATGAATAGGGTATAAATTATAGCGCGTAGATGGGAGATGGTTTCGGGGATCCCTGCTCAAATGAAGTAGAGCGTAAGAAATGCAAGATAGTTGGGAGAAAAAATAGCAAACACCGCTTAGGATGAAGCTTTTTTATAGTATTTCTATTCTTCATTATCATGGAAGGCCTTTTTCTAGCTGGAGTGCTGAGACAAGCTCGACGAGTCAACCACGAGGGGAGCTTTAGAGAGTAGGGCGAGACTAGCTTAAAGACAGGGACATGGTCTAAGGGAAAGAGAATGAGCATTTATGGAATTCATAATGAGCGTTTGGGTTATATAACTTGGGAAGAGGATTGGTGGTCGTCTGGGTGCTAACAGTCTTATTAAAAGCCCCATTTTCTACCAAAACTTTTAAAACATGCCTGCAAGGTTATCCCAATGACATCAAATTCCTAGGTGGTCGCCTAGGTGATGAAACAAATGACTGCCGAGTAGAAGGAGGGAAAGTTGGGAAAGCACGAGGGCATATGAAGTGGGTTTAGTGAAGAAGAGGTCGGGGCAGTTGCAGAAACTACACATTTGAAGCCAAACAAATCAGTAAGGTTATTTGTAATGTTATTTAGGGTGTTTGCACTAAAACAATTAAGACTTTTTTGAATGTTCACTACTTATCTAGATGCTTAACCATAATCATCAAGAAGTTTCATGATAGTCCCCAACTCAGCTCCATTCGCCTTACGAAACAACAAAGAGTCATCTGTAAAAAAATGTGTGAAATCTTTGGACCCTCACAATGAAACTGAAACTTCGTGATTTGATTTGTTTAGGAATTGTGATTTAGAATTGAAGACAGAACCTCCACACACAAGAGGAAAAGATACGACGATAAAGGGTCATCATGTCTAAGTCCTCTAGATGGCTTGAAAGTTGAACTACGCCAACCATTAATAAGAACATTGGGCGACATCGTTGATATGCATGCCTTGATCCAATTACACCAACAATCAGAAAATCCAAGTCCCTAATAACCTCCAAAATAATGCATAAGCTTGTTAGTCTAAATTGACTCAAAGTGCATGGGTTATCTATCTTAGGTATAAATGCTATTGACGTTTGTTATAGGTATTTTTTTGAGTACCAATGACGGGGCAACACATGTCACACCGCAACAGAGATCCAATAACAAAGGAAGGTTTCTAAGGAGAAGAACCAACCTTGTCTAGCCAGTCTTGAAGGAGCTCGGTTGCACAAACCCGAGCACAAATAAGACGACATCAAGTATCAAGCTCACGAAGAGAGCTCGAATAACCTCGAGTACCAGGGTCATCATTACCCGCCGAAAGTAACAGCCCAGATGACAACTTCCCATAGGCCTGAGCGCCCAACGGGCCTAATCGCCATGACAGAATGTATGATTTGCCCTCGATATGTGACCTTGAAAGCACATTGATATTTAAGGTTCATCGCTTTATGTCAAAGGTCACCTCCCTTCCGTCCAATCAAGGACAGTCATTGCAGACATCGTGTCCCGGTGCGCGCAACGGAGGGGTTGGTTTTGAAAAAAACTATTGATTGAAAAATAATCGCAATGCCACATATCCAAAAAAACTATTTTGTGAAAAACTATTTTTCACATGGATCTATTATATATCTATAAATTAAATTAATAGACATTCAAATAAAATATGTTTACCTCTTGAAGTCTATCAAGAGCCATCGCCATCTTCTAGTAAAAAACAACGATGAACGTTCGATTCCACGATGAACAGACTTTGAGATCCACACTAAAATCTTCTAAACCAATCATCAAACACGCTAGAACGTGTGTGAGCACGTAGAATGAATAAGGAACAATTTTTTATCTCTCGATGTACTCATTATATGGGATCCAGAGATTTAGAAAAATACTTTTGAGACAGAATTTTGAGAGAGAATTAGAGAATTCGCAGAACTTTGATTAATTATTAATCAATCATATTCTATTTGGGCTAATAGAATATTATCTATATATATATTCTAAGTTATGGCTTATTAGGTTTAGGGTTTTCATAAAATGATAAATTAATTATAAATGTGCCACTGTAGTGGGACTCACTGCAGTCTGCGCCACATTGTAGTGCTATGTGGTGCTAAAGTGTACCACGCACCACTGTGGTATCGTGTGGCACTACAATGTGTCACGTCAATCCCTCATTAAATATAGTGTTTAGAGTGTGACAGTCTGATATGCACATAACAATTTTTGAAATTTATTATTTAATTTAATCAAATAAATATATAAATATTAGTTAATTCAAAATTAACATATTTGATAACACATATCAACTAACTTATCTGTTAGTTCAAAATTAATAGAATTTTTAATTCAAATTCAAATTATTATCTTATAATAATTTAAAATTATTTAATTTCATAAATCAAATATACTGTCTCACTATCGATCAATTCATAACTAATCGATATAATTAAGTAATTATAATTTCTGAAAATGATAATAATTAATTTAAATAATTAATTATCAACTAGTTAATAACATAATTATCGCATAATTATATACTTGCCTTGAAAACTCAATTCTTTTGCAAATTAGTCCTTTTTTATGCCTTGCAACATTTATACCTTAGACTGTGTAGTATAGAAGTGGTTTGGAGATGACCATGTTCCCATAATTCTAAACTTCAATTAATCATATTATTAAGTAAACTCTTTAATTAAATAATGTCATTTACCAATTTCATTATTACTCCATTAGAAATATAGAATTCCACTCTTAGTAATTACATAATATATTTACATGGTAATCTCGTGTAGTCCATTGATATAATCACTCCGTGTAGTTCTGTCCTCCAATTATTGGTTCGTAAATTAGAGTTGATCAAAATTATCATTTTACCCTTCTAATTACTTCTTGATCCTTAAGTACCATTAATTCATCAGTGAACGGTTAATTTATAACTGTATTATAAATTTGAGCTCAATAACCATTCAGTCCCAAAATTAACACTTAAAAAAATAATATACGATCCATTAGAAAATCTTAGATTCCAAATCTTATAAGATGGTGTTTCTAGCCATCCGTGTCACCGAATCTCCAAAATAAAAGTCACTTGCATGTTTTACAAACAAATCTTAACGAGTGAATCAAAAGATCTATTAGACATGTTTAGGAGTTCATGACTATTCATGATTTATACTAATCTACACATAATCATCTGATTGATGTGTATTAATTTTTTTATGATAAATAGTAAGTTAATAAAAATATTAATTCACATCGGTCATATCCTATATAATCTAATCATATAAGGTACATTTACTAAGATGTCTATTCACATCAAGAATCCAGATCTATATCACATGCATTTAAAATACTTATCGAATCATACTAGCAACTATTCATTAAAAATGTTATACTTTAATATGTTGCGGACTATTTTATTCATTACCTATGATCTTAATTCTTTTATACTAATACAATATCATAGTTTCATTAATGAATATGAAATTTTCAGATATTTATATTAATTATTCAATAATAATTCAGAGAATACAATTATAAGAAAAATGCGCTCTTATTAATTTTTAAATAAAAAATATCCTTTACACATGCTTTGAGGGCACTATACCCAACAATCTCCCACTTGCCCTAAAGTGAATGTGGCATCTCTTTCACCCTATATTTCATACATGATCATCAAACGACTTCGCTGGAAGTGTCTTAATAAAAGAATCAGTCATGTTCTGATCTGACACTATCTTCATAAGAGTCACATATCCTCGATGTACGATCTCTCTTACAAAATGGTATTTCCTCTCAATGTACTTTCCCCTTTTTAAAATTCATTGGTTCCTTTGAATTAGCTAGCGACACATTATTGCCACAATAGATGATTAGTGACTTATCCATATTTGGAACTACTTCCATATTAGTATAGAACTTTTTTAGTCAAACCGCTTCTTTCACAGTTTCACAAGCAGCTATATATTTGGCTTCCATGCTAGAATCTGTAATACCAGAGTGTTTGATACTTTTCCAGACTACAACTCTTCCACCTAGGGTGAATACTGATCCAGAATTTGACTTTCGACTATCCCTATCTTATTGAAAATTAGAATCAATATATCTAGTGGGGTTCAGGCCTCTTCATGAATAAACAAGCATATAATTTCTCATTCTCTGAAGATACTTAAGAAATATGGTTTTCCCGCAATACAATGTTCAAAACCAGGATTTGTTTGATAACGACTGATAATTTCTACTGCATAACAGATGTTCAGTTCTCGTACATAACATGACATACGTGAGACTTCTGACTGTTGAAGCATAAAGAACATTTCTTATATCCTCTTCCTCCTGAGGTGTCTTAGGACACTGCTCCATGGAAATGATAATTTCATGTCTGGTCTGTAATTGACTTTTATTAGAATTTCCCATAAAAAATATTTCTAACATCTTATCAAAATAAGACGCTTGAGAAAATGTCAAAAGCTTGTTCTTCATATCCCTTATAATTTGGATGCCTAGAATATAGTTCGCTTCTCCAAAATCTTTCATTTAGAACTTTTGAGCTAACCACTTCTTTACTTGCGATACAGTTTCCACATCATTACCAATAGAGGTGTCAAACGGGCCGGCACGACTTGGCATGGCACGGAATATTCGGGCACATGTAAGGCCCACCGGGCTGATCTGACATAACATAATTGTTAGGCGTGCCAAGCCAGCCCGACACGCATAACATTTCTTACGACACAATTTGGCACGCGTTCCTTAATTGTGCTGCGCCTTAAGTGTACCGTGCCTTATGTGTGCCGTGCCTTAGGTGTGTCGTGTCTTAATTGTGTCGTGCCTTAAGTGTGTTGTGTCATAATAAGAACACAAATTATTTAAAGGGGAGATAAAAGTGATTTAATTTAAAAATAAAATTTGAATTATTCTAAGTTAAATAAAATATAGTATATGTAATAAGAACACAAATTATTTAAAAGGGAGATAAATTTAACTAATAATTATACTTTCTTCGTCTACGTCTAATCCTAGAAAATCTTCAAATATATCACATGTTCATGCTTGAGCTCTTGAAGATGCATCTTGCCAATCTTTCAAGAAGATAAGTGCCTCCATTATATCTCCCCCTAGCCTACTCCTCCTTTTGTCCAAGCACTGAAAGCAGATTTCGATGCTACCGCATAGACATGTGGTGTTAGTAAATCACCTGTCATAATTGAAAGTATGTGCAATGACCTTTAATATAGTTTCCACCATGCAAGAATATCAAAATTATCTTTAAGCTCAATAAAAAAAATAGTTTAAAAAAATTTAGCAATTTCGCTAGATGCCTTTTGTTTACCGGTTACCTCAGTAATAATATTATAATATAGATCATCTATTGAGCTACTGATAGTGTTTGATGATGATGAATAAGCATTTTGATTAGCTTTCGATGCATACTTCGATTCATTGGAATATAATTGAAACAATCAATCTTTAATATGATCCATAATGTAATATCATATTCCTCTCCTATATTTTTTGCAATTGCGTACATCACATCCCTTATGCCCGACAATTTTACTCTATGGTCTAACGCAGCAGCATAAACAAATATTTCAGGAATATCACGCCAATACTTATATTTTTTCTCCATTTTTTCACAACTCTTTTCAAACATAGAATTCCCTCTAAACTTTGCAAGTACAAGAGAAATTCTTAATAAATGACTAATAAAAATATTTGAAGTACAATAATATACACCAGATAACTTATTTGTTGCATTATAAAATGGTTCTAAAAATCAATAAATGTATCAGAATCAAATAGATTTCATGAGTCAAATCAAATTCTTGTTTAGAACCTAGATATGAATGAATTACATCCTGGTATGGTTGTGCATTACGCAACATGGGGTAAGTTGAGTTCCATCAAGTATCTACATCATGTGCAAGGTTTCTAAGTTAAGTCAAAATACTTTACAAGTTCTTAAGTATTATTGTTGTCTAGTGTTAGATGAAGTAATAAACATAATTGCATCCTTTATAGATTTTAAATATGTCTGTATCTCTTGCATGCCATCTTTAACGATGAAATTTAAAATATGACATACACATCTCATATGAAATAAAATACTACCATGAGTAGGAAGCAGATTATCCTTAAATATATTAATAACGCTATCATTGGGACTTGCATTATCAAGTGTAATGCTATAGATTCTAGAAGCAATATCATATTCATTTAAAATATTCATTATAGCATGAAAAATAGCAGAACCTTTATGAGGATACTCACGTATATGAAAACCACTGATACATTTTTGTAGCATCCAATTGTTGTCAATATAGTGAGTAGTAACACATATATGACCAGAGCTATTATGTCCATGCCATAAATCGGATGTAATAGAAAAATTCATGTTAGGTTGGGAGGTAAAAAAGGAAACAAGTTCATTCTTCATTACTATATAAACATCTAAAATATCACTACGATAGTATTTCTAGAAAGATGAACAAAAGAAGGGTTAATATATTCTTTGACAAACTCTTCAAATATGAGATCATCACTAAAATTTAATGGATGTTCGGCACGAGCAATATATTTAACCAATCCCACTCTCATCCTAGCTTGAGAATATACAAATATGCTGGTGTTTGTATCATTTAATTGAGCTTGTTTAGGAGAACTAGGATCATTATTTTCTTTTTTAGAATTAGCGGCACGTAAAGTCGGACATTTATCAATATGTCTAAGCATTGTACCATTCCCGCGGTTGGGTTCATGCAAATAAATTACTTCACAAAACTTGCATTTAACATTTCATACGTGCTTACCATTCTCAATTAACTCCTCTAAGGTAAAATCATTTCATACTCTAGATGTTTTTTCACATTTTCTCTTCTTTGATGTCACAGTGGTGGTCGTACTACCTATGGTATTAGTGGTGTTTCGGCATTGTGGATCGTATCCTCTAAGCTCATCAATATCATCTTCACCATATCTTAGGTTCTCAAGGTCAAGATCTCTAGGGTCCACTCTAAGGGTGTTTAGATGTGCTAAATATGCAAATTCAAAGACAAAAATGACAAGATACCACAAAAAGTTGAGGTAGGCTTGTAGCACGTGTGTCTTGATAAAATTATCACGCTCACACTTACAGAAATACCTAGCAAAAATTAATAATAATATTAATAATTTATAAGATAAAATAGACTATATATGAAAATACCACACTGTAGAAGTACTAAATTTAAATTTAAAAGAATTACCGTAGAATGTAGAAATATGGAGACTTGGAGTGCTTGTAGGGAAAGAGAAAAAAATTATTTGGTACAGTAGAAACTTATAGGTAGAAATAGGTTGGAGATTAAGGACTAGAAATTGATGATTGAGAATGAAAATGAGAAGTATTTGAATGAATAGGACCTAGAAGTATATATAGTTGTAAGAGAGGAAGAAAATAAATGAAATAAATAAAATTAAAAAAAAATAAATTACCATTGACAGTTGCTTTGTGCAACGGTCATAATATCCGTTGCACAAAGCAACGCTCAATAGTCATATTATGGCATTGACCGTTGCAATGCAATGGGCCAGCGGGTCGTGCCAGGCATGGTAATTTTAGTGATGATCTCATATTTGGAGTGATATGTGAGTAATCTCTCTAAAATATTTTCATTGATAATCGCGTTAGTTTCAATGTGTATGTTAGGGGGGTTATCACTTTGTATCTGAGAGTGCTAGATTCTTTTTAAATACTTTCTAATTGATACTCATTATCTAAGGTAATAGTGTTTGTTTGTGTATGAGGGGGTCACTTTGTATCTGAGTGTGCTAGATGATTTTTGAGTACTTTCTTATTGATGCTCATTGTCTAATAATATTGTTAATTAGTTTAATTGTGTGTGGGTGTTGGAGGGAGGGGGGCTTATCACTTTGTATCTGGGCGTGCTAGATGATTTTTGAACACTTTCTGATTGATGCTGCTTGTCTAAAGATAACAATGTTAGTTTTAATTTTTTTTTTGGAGGGGGAGGGGGGTTATCACTTTGAATCGAATTTTGCTGGATGTTTTTTCAATACTTTTTGATTAATGAATATATTTATCTTGAATTTGGCTCATTGTGATGTTACAGGAACGCATATGTGCTTTACGAGATGAGCTTGTCGCGGAAGATGTCACACTTCACTCCAAAAAAGAGATAGTTGAAGAAGTCATTGGGTAAAATAAATGTCTTGTACATGGAGCCCTACCCACATCTTCCAAGAAAAAGAGTCGAGTTGAAAATATATAATTAAAAAAAAATTCGATGGAGAGCCAACTACAAAGCTTACTCGCTTGAGCTCGTCAAAACAGTATAACACCTCCTAACGATGACTCAATAACAGAAACATGAGGTTTAAAATATTTATTAAGCTTTGTATTTATAACATCAAGCTTTAATACTCTCTTTTTTATTTATTTTTTTGGATACATTTGTGAATCAAATTTTGTAGTGAATTATGATTCAGAGATTTTGTAATGAACTACTACTAATTTGCTACATTACATATATTAATGATTAATATATGTATTTCTTAAAAAAAATATCGGGTTTGATAAATTTTCTGATGATATTAATTACTATTACAGGTGTATATGAAAACTAAAAATTCAATATTTTTTATTTACATTGTGGAAATGTAAAATTTGGTCGCCAAAAATATTTCGCAACAAAACAAAATTGGTCGCAAAAGAGTTTAGGAGACGAAGAGTAAAAATCATTAAATTGAAAATATCAACACTCAAAAAAATTAGAAAAAATAGTAAAAATCATTAAATTGAAAATATCAACACTCAAGACAATTAGTATATATATATATATATATATATATATATATGTGTGTGTATGTCTAATTAATAATTATATCTAATTTCTAATAATATATGTCTAATTTGTGTCTAATTTATTAAGTTTTTAATAATTTATGTCTAATTTATACATGTATATTAAAAATGGTTGTAATCGGTTCGAACCGATTACATGTTTATTGTAAAATATATTCAAACCGAAAGTTCAGTTACTTAAATTAACCGAACCGATTTCAATTATCATAAAAAAAGAACCGACCGAACCGGTTTTTTTGACACTGCCCTCGTTCAGCTAATGAAGCAGCTCATTGCCTAGCTAAGTTGGCAACCAGACTTGGTCTGCTGTCAGTCTGTCATTCATTTTAGATTTAACTTGGTCTGAGGCTTTGTAGTCTGTTTTTAGCTTTATGCTAGTAAGAAAAAAAAGATCTCGAGATACGGCAAGTACAAACTATAACTATATATTCGCTTTCCCATCCTACCACAATATTTTCAAATTCTAAACATAACCGAAAGATTAGTATGAAGTTATAAAAATTCTCAAAATTTTCTCTCTTAAGATATAACAAATTTTAAGCTTTTTTAACCATGAACATATCCAAAGTTTTGTTTCAATCAACTCCATCTCAGTTTTTTTGTTGAGGTAAAGTGGCTTATAATTATTCGAAGATTCTTTCAAATCTATTTATAATCAATCAACAATAGTTAAATGAAGAAGTATAGGCTAATGATTCCAGAAAATCAAACCTGGTTTTTGATAACTCTTTGGATCTCATTGGGAGTTAATTGCCTATTCAAAGATATCCCCCCTATTCGATGTCTTAGGGTTCATAAATTAGTGTGCTAATTTGGTATTTAGAATGATTTCAATGCATTCATTTGCTGTTCGGGAATAAAATTACTTCAAGCAAAGTAAAATTCCTGTTCTCTGTGCAGTGCATGGTATCTAATTAAAATTTTCCCATAATATTCTTGCAATCTTTTTTCTTTTGTCTCCCTTGAACGTAGCTGAAGAAGAATCAACTCTGTTTTTAAAATATTATTAGTACCGTGATACTCAATTCTATTATTCCAAGCCTGATCCAAAAATTATTTAAGTCACTAATGATCATACAAAAAATTCAATTATATTAGATTTGATTCAAATTTAATTGTTTATATTAATTTACTCCATTTAGGTAGATTTATACTTTCAGTTAATCAACTAAGATGCGTGAGCCTGGTTTGTACAAGAATTTCTAGTACATGAGAGGAAGAAATATAGAATGAAAAGACGTAAAAAAATTATTCAAACTTATCATTTTCTAGTATTATAAAATGATGCGACATTAATTTGAATATAAAGTGAATAATTATGATGTGACATTAATCTGAATTTAGAATCTCCTACTACACTCTACCAAATTAGACTACAACAAATTGATTATAAAATATTTCACATTCTCTAACTTTTGTTACCCCATCTCTCAAGCATAGAATCCACAAGCCAACCCTTCTAACCTCTATATCTACAAACCATTTCAAGCTCAATCAATCCCAGTACCTCTTTTCTGTCTACCAACACAATATTTTTTTTACCACAAATCCATGAAGGAAAATGACAATCATTTCAACTTCAAGCCTATTGGCATATGTCAAAGGCTCTTCAACTTCATCATGGGCAGCCTCATCTCAAGAGGTTTTAAAACAGTAACCTTAGGCCACCACCCATTGCCTCAAGCCTCATCCCAAGAAGGAGAACACAATATTACATCATCAGAAAATGACCCAAATTACATGATTGAGATTGAATTCAAGCAAGATGATGACTTTGATGATCACCATTGGACTCCAATTGACAAGCCTAGTTTTTCACTTGAGATTCAGCAGAGAGGTGGCCCAGGAACCGACCCATTAAGGGCCCAAATTCGAGGGAAATCATCAATGGAGGTTCAAGCTGTGAGAGAGGAGGAGAAGCATGAGAAGAGAAAAGGTAAGAAAATTGTGAGTGAAAAATCAATAATAGCAATAGAACAAGAGAATGTGAAGAAAGAGGCTCCGATTATAAGGCATGTTAAGCCACTTTTTAGTGTAGCTCCTAATATAAATGAGAAATCAGATGCTTTTATTCGTAGTAGGAAGGAAGCCATGAGAAAGACTTTTAACATGGAGTCCAAAACATCCTAGTGTTTGCTTTTCACAATTACACATTACTATGTCGTCTACAAAAGTCTACCTTAATTGTCTTGAATTATGTAATCGATCAAAGAATTAATTACATGTTAATACACAACTTGTTTGTTCTTTGTCTAATTTCTGTGACCTTGATTTGTTCTCTCTTTAATGTCTTTATGCACTAAAGGAGGAGTCCATATGTGATATGTCATGCCTTTGCCTTCACTTTTAACTTTTTTTGGGAGAAGATACTTAGACATAGGAGACCAGGTGTGATTATTAATCAAACTATTATCCTCACTTTATAGTACATAGTAATGTTCTTGTTAGTTTCGAACATAGAAAAAGTAAAAAATGAGTAGGTGTGTGAATTTTTCGCAAGGTCGGTTTGAGAGTTGAGGAATAATCTTTGTCAAGGCATTCTTGTAGCCCGAAAAAATACGAACTAGTTCACTACTTGCAAAAAAACTAACTAAAGTATAAAAGAGTGATGTAGTCCTTTAATTATATGGAAAGCAATTCAACAGAATAAATTACATTTTAGCCTGGAGTAGGTACGAGAACTTAACTAGTGTATTAACTTATATTGTCAACGAGCATACCCTTTGTTAAATGACAATATTTGACTCTCAATTGTAATGTTTCATCTATTATTATTCAATGAAAGTTATTTCTTTTAAAAAATTAGTCAACAGTACGTGCATTGCACGTATTGAAAAAATCAATAATAAATCATATGTACAAAAATATAAATATGACTATACATCAAAGTATTTGACCATCTTCTGACTTATTATATCAAATACTAAGAATTCAATCTATTAAATGTTAATGATATTTTTTGTTAAAGGTTTTGTGTTGCTATAAAGAGTTAATAACTTTTTTAAATTAATATCTCAGTTTGACATGTTTCTAGATATTACAACTTGGTTGTTGATCGTATTATGAAGCTGACATCTATTTCAGTTACTTGTCATATTTGGTTTGATGTGATTCCTCTCGATATTTTAATTTGGTGTTTATATCGATTCTTATTAATTAGCTTTCTTGTTACTATTTTGTTGATGGATTTGATTCCCTCAAAAAGATAAAAAAAATTAATATTAAAGTATTCACTTATATAATTCTTTAATGTAATTTGATTTATTTAAATTAATTTATCTGTGAATTTTTTACAACTCATATATTTTTAATTATTAAAATAGTAAATATGATTTTGGTGGAGAGAATATCAGGAGACGTATCAATTCATAATCTATATATTATAGTAATGGCATGTGTTAAAAAATGTTTCCTCCTCTTAGTCCCATTTATATATACTATAGCTAGACTTAAAAAAATTGAATAATTAATTTCAATATCAATTATTCATTTATCTATTTTTTTTAACAAAATTCGATCTATTTAAATTAATTTATCTCTTAATTTTTCATAATTCATATATTATAAATAATTGACATGATAAATGTAATTTTAGTAGACAGAATATTAAAAGATTTATCAATTTATGTCAAAAAAGTGTTTCTTCCTCTAAGCCCTATTTAAAATTAATAGTGATAAGTAGGCCTGATCTTTAACATTAAATAAAAATACTTATTATTGAGAAATAAATTTTCCATTAACATTAATTGCAATAGAAAGATGGAATAAGGTTCATTGAGTACTCCTCCTTTAGGCCTGTTTCACATGCCCACTAAATGTACCGTGTTAATTTTCTATTAACACGGTCAATAATGCATGCTCTTTTTATTTTATTTTTAATATTGCATGCTACAAGTCATTTATGTAGCACCGTCATATGTCTTTACGATTGTGATATGTCATTACGATGTATAAATTAGGTTAAAGGAACAAATATTTTAGACATGATTTAAGCTCACTATTTCATAAAATTGTTTGATTGTCCTTTATAAATATTAATACTAAATGTTAATAGTTATAAGATAAATGATTAGTGACATTTTTAATTTTTTAATAATGTTGTCTAAACTATTTATAGAAATTCCGAAATTGGCTTATACATATGTAATAATTAAATATTTTAAACAATTTATGTATCGCCTTTAATAATGATTCAATAACACTTTGTATAATTTTAGTTTTTGACTACGTCGTTTGCCAGAAACTTTTTTTTAAATGTAATCAATTGTATAACTTAAATTTGTTAAGATAAGATACCTTAAAATATATGAAAGGTAAATGATATGCATAAAAATGTAAAAAAATCAAATGTAAGTTTATTAGTTACAAGTATTATTAAAAGTAGTAGAATTTGAAACAACTTTATATATTTAAACAATATCTATTATGTTTTTCTGAGTTCTATAGACACTTGGTTTTTTATATAATTTCTTTTTTCACTCTCTGAGTATACTATATGTTTATACTTTTTTACATTTTGAAATATTATTTTACTTAAAATCTATTAGTTAGCTTATCACGTGGAACATTTGTTTTAAGAGCTAATACTATCAAATAATAGAACGTCGTGATGAGGCAACATTTTCCATTATAATTATCCTTATCATTTTACAGCCTCTACATGACATGAGTTTCCAATCTATAGAATTTCAAGTACACCTATAAATAAGAAAATGATAAAAAAAACTCAGAAGAAAATTACAAAAAAATAGATATACATATACAATAACAGATTGTTTAGGAAATTAAACTTGTTAACAAATTTGACCAAATTGCACTTAATTAGAAAATAAATTAGATAAATAGAAAAGTTTCATCAAATAAAGATGTGAAAATCTATATGTTGATGAACACCAATTTGAATTCCTTCATCTCTGACTCATTCCTTGCCATTAAAGTAAACCATTATTTGGCACGGCATTTATCTTCTCATCCCCTCAAAGAACAAAAAAAAGGACAAAAAAATCTTCTTTTTTTTTATTAAATGAAAATCCATCAAAGAATTAATTGGGGAAAATGACACTTACCCAATGTAAATTTCTTGCTCTTCTACTTAATCACTCTCTTAAATTAATCCAATCTCCAAACCCAGATTTATAAAAAAAAAACTCTCTCTGTATGACTTTATTATTCTTCCAAAGAGTGAGTTGATGAACGGTAGAGATCATATGGGGCCCACAAATGATCAACGGTGCAAGGCTTTCTAGAATCCAATCTCAACCATGGCTTCCCTTTCCCACTCCAATGAAGCAAACTAATGGGCCCAGGATGCAGATTCCTACACTTACCTTCAAGATTATCACCACCAAGCCCGTGTTGATTCCACCTATGGTCAACTGCCTTTATATTCCCTGCCAAAACCAACAAAAATGGTGGCAATGACCCTAAATGATATATCCTCTTCTGCTTTTGCACTGCCATCCATTCCTCCACCTTTTGTGTATACCCTCCTTGCCTCCATTTATCCACATCCACCACCATTACCCCTGTGTTGAAATAGCACGGCTTTCGTCCCTCGAAAGTCGCCGCCAACGACGCATCCGTCCAAAACACGTCCGTGAAGTATTTTGTGAAGTTGGCGTGACAGTACTCCGGAGCTGCCAATACCTTCTCTTCCAAGTTGACTTCATAGAGTTTCGCGACGTCGTCTACCACGATCACGTCGGAGTCTAGATAGATTACGCGTTTTACGTCGACGGGAATGATGTCAGCTAGGTATATCCGAGCGTAGTTCAAGGGTTGGTCTAGGGCTTGACGTATCGACTTGGAGATTTTTCCGCGCACTCTGTTAGAATCAAAGCGATAGAATTTGAAGTTTAGGTAAGGGAAGGTGGATTTGATGCTAGAGAAGACATCGGGTTCGAACCTTGCCCATAAGAAATGGAACTCGACGTTTTCAGGGCAAGTTGAGTGTTGCAAAATGGATAGTACGGCGGCCATCGTTCCTCGAAGATAGTTAGAATCCAACGTCATTGCAATGTGGATTCTTTTGTCCATGCATGCATTCCCGTTCCGAAAAGCCGGGGCTTCCCGAAAAGTGGGGAAGTCGGGGGATGGTTTTCGGATGATGCCTTGACGAATACCGATGGTGGTGGCAGTAGCATTAACATAGGTCGAGATGACGATGAGGAGGAGGAGAGACAGGAGGCCGAGACATGCAAGAGGGTTTCGGGGGATGGAAGAGGCCATCCTGCCTATGATGGTAAGGGGTGGTGGTGGTGATGATGGTTAAGGAGGAGAGAGAGTGACAGCCATTGTTAGGCTGGTTAGGAGAAGGATTAGGGAGAGGTTAGAAATGATTGAATGTAAAAACAACAAAAGAGGAAGGAAGGTGGTTGGTGGGAATTGTGAGGAAGGGAACAATCCTCGGAGAGAGAGAGAAGGCTTTTGATCTCAATTATTTTTTTTAGTTATAATCAACATATATAAGCATTTATCTGCTTTTTTTTTGGAAAAAAAATCATTTTGTAATTGAAATTCTAGTGTTTGAGATTTTGATCATAAAAATTGTGAGATAATTAATTAGTTTAAATTTTCAGATGTTTTTTTTTATGAAGAATGCGAATTTTGAGATTTTTTTTAGACAATCGGATCGGGGAATTTTAGTGTGGGACGCCTATTTTAGTAAAGGGATTTGAGATACTTATATAGATATTTAAAAGTCAAACTAGTCAATTTTGTATTAATTAAGAAAATCATTTAAGTATCTGTGCGAAGATTATAATGAAAAATTTATCAATTAATTATCTGCAACAAGTACTTCTAAATGGAAAATATTTAACAGATCGTAAGAACATAGCTGACTAAATATGTAGTAGCTCATGCATGCTATGGACATAAACGTAATGTATTATTATACATGGTTTTATATCTTTATGTCTGTCATTTCTGTGTTTTTTTTAAATTGAAATTTAGAGAGATATTACCAATATGCTCTATCGTTTTTTATTGTATACCATTACGAAAGTAGTAATTTCTAATATCTACAATAAATTTATCTGATAAAGTACTACGTTATCACCACTAATTATCAAATATATTAAATTTTTCACATTGATTATTTCTGAGTATTTGTCTTCTCCAAAATACAAAATATAGGCTAACAAATAACAAATAGTAATAACCTTAAAGACTGATTTGAACAAGCACTACAAGGAAAAAGACTTTTTTTCCATGGTTGAAATCGTCGATAAATATAGTCAAAACCGTCAAAAATTAATTTATCGATGATCAGATCAACTGTCGCTAAGCATCGAAACAGATACTATCGAAAAAGAACCTTCAACGTTTTATCTAACTATCGATAAATATCATTATTTTTTTCGACGGTTCTAACCGTCAAAATAAATGACTGTAAAATGTTACTTATTTCGACGGTAAAAAATTTTGACGGTTTGTCAAGTCAACTTCGACGGTGAATGACCGTCGCTAAAGAATATAAGTTGATTTATTTTCGACGATCCTGTTTGTCAAAAAAACTAAATTCGACGGTTACAAACTTTTGATAAAAGAGGCAATTTTTGACAATCTAGTTTGATCGAAAAAACATGACTAATCATTTAACTCTCTAATATTAAAGGGTCAGAGAAACATCATTTTATTTCATGTATATAGAGAATATGACACTATTAAGAAAGATGAAATTGTTATAAAATAACAATCCTTGCATTCATAGAAAGTTTAAAAGTTGATATTCAATTTATAATATAATAGCGTTCATCTCAAAATATCACATATTGAACTAAGTTATAAGTTACCAAGTTACAAAACTATTATGATCCCAATAATATTAGTTCACAAAAGACAGTATCAAAAGTAACCTTGTCTTCACTTCAATTTTATCTCCACCTGCTGCACAAAAAATAATAGCATTTATCAATGTATTATACATTAGAAAGTAATAAACTCTACTATAATTTACATACCTTCTTTATGAATCCCTACTTAGTTCATCTGACATAAAATATTCATTCTGCAATTGACTACGAAAAGATGCTTGACTCATCAAGTTGGGTAAAAAAAGCATCATATTTTTTATTTTGTTCCATGACCAAAGCCATTTGTTCCTTTAACAATTGTATCTCTAATTTTCCTTCAGCACGATCCTCCTATGATTCCTTAAGACGTTCCTCAAGGTCATGAATAGTTGAAGATGATGAATATGAGGATAGTTGAGAAGGAGTAAAACCAACACTATAACCACGAAGACTCCCATGTCTCTCAGGTCCAAACACTTCGACAAAAATCTCATCCTCAGACATCTTTGAGGTTCCATCAGTAACTTGCAAAGCTAGAGTTTTAAGCTTCAACTACAAAAATATACAAATTAAAATAAATTTAACTGTCACAAACTTATTGATTCATCAAGTCAATAACTCATACCAATGCCTCCTGTGAAGCATCGTATACTGTATTTCCAGCAAGTCTGGTATGTGTCAACTCCCATAAATGTACCCTGCCAATGTTAATAGTACATTGCTCGTCAATGTATAATAGTACAGAATGTGAGGTGAGGCCTTGGGTATTAGGTCTCTTTAGGGACTTCGTTGAAAGACAAATTCTTGAGCCATGGAAGCTTCATTTTATTTCTGGGGTGAAACTTACATAATCAAGTTTCAAAATGAAATGAGAAAAACTGAAAATCGAAATCATTATTCTCTTTTCTGGGTAACGAAGCAATGAGAAGAGCCAAAAAGGCAGTGAGATATGACAAACCAGTACCAAAATTAAAAAAGTTAATTACATCTGTCAAAATCTCTCTTCTCGGTAGAGGGGAATGGATTCTGGAGGGTTGGCAGCAATTGAACTCACTTTTCCCATTAAAATGTATTAAGGCTAAGGAGAAAGATTGAGGAATGGTTAAAGGAATTTCAGAAACTCCCATACATTTCCCCTACAAAGATTTATAAATTTGGACAAAAATAGAGAATGTAGCAGAAAAACGAGTAGTGGGGAGTCTATTTGTTGAGAATTCTGCAGTAAGGAGAAGCTTCTGTGCATTCTGAGTTTTTCCTCGGAACCAAACAACCTTCTTAACGTTGATTTTCACTTTGAAAACACCGTGATTGCGACATGCATTTTAGCTTGTCCAAAGCCAAAACAATCTTCTAAGATTTCATCTATCTCCTTACTATCTTCATGATCATCTTCCTTATCACTAAGTTCATCAATTTCATAATATTGTTCTTCTCCATGCATGGTCCATTGAGTATAACCACGTACAATGCCATAATTAAGAAGATCTGCTTCAACATCATCTCTGCTCCTTAGTAAAAAATTGTTACGCTTCACACATGGACACAAGATTTTTTCCTTCATGAGTTTGATGCATAAAAGCAAAATCCAAAAATCTTTTTACTCCTAGTCTATACTCTGGACGTGCTCTATTCCCAATACTCATCCAACTTTTATCCATTTTGTGATTAGTTCTCACTACATAAAACATTTATATGAAAATTATTGAGACTTCAAATCATATAGTGGACAATAAACATGTATAAGCAATCAACATCTAAGAAATAACTTTAGACACCTTGATAGCAGGTAATTTATAGAGTTTTCAACAACTCCACTTACCTTTCAAGACCTCCTAATGCTTTTCAAAATTGTTAACAACTTTTCAGGGGTTTAAGCTGGATATCCACACATCACCTGAACAAAATTCATATATAAACCTCATTAGTACATCACATTAAATTTATCATGGTTTAACAACTATTTTTTGTTTTTTTATCACATTCATTTTTTTACCAGCAAGCATCGTTTGCTGTGAGGCTGCTAGTAGTTCTGTAGAGGCTCCAGTACATTGTATGGTAAATGCATTGTCCTACAGGGAATTGAAAAACTTAAGACTTTGAGGCTCCATCTTCTGGGAATCTTGTCATCTGAAAGATTTTGTACCATTTTGAGACAGAGTTAGGAAAGTTGGTGCAATAATGAGGTGGGTTTGATTTTCAGAGATTTATTTATCTCATGCTTAATGCATTGCCATTCACCGTATTCATGACAGAAAAAACCGACATAGAATGACTTGCAAAGGTTGATACAACGCCATGTTTGAATCCTAGATTGTTGTATTATTCACAAAAACCTCGTCTGTTAAAAGGGATAACAACACTAAGAACTGGATTTTAGGTGTAAAGTTAGCAAATATTCCAACTGGTCTTTTCAGAATCAAAACATGTTTAAACCATGTGAACAGACATCCAAGTATACTGATAAACACCATAAATATTCTGCAAAATGAAACTTTTGACCATTTCGGAGCAAGAGGGTAGTGAAGAAAAAGATGAGCAATAGGTAGTGAATAAACATACCTTCAGTATTAAAAAGATAATCAACTTGGATCCAAATGCTCTGCATGACATTATACTTATGTACTGGCTAATGAAATTGATTATTATTCCAACTTAATTTAATGAAAGTCTGGCCTTCGATAATTTAACTTTAGATTTGGGTTCAACAGGGAGAAGAAACATCCAATCAGTCATCAAAATTAGTTTAATTACTCATTTTCATGGTTTAACAAGATACAGACCTACAAACCCAGAACCACCAGATTCCTAATTTTATGCTTCAGCAAAATCCTCTACAACAGAATCAACCCTCTCATGAACAAATTAAAGATATGCTTTTACAAATTAATACTAGCAATTTAGAACAGAGAACCAACCAGTAATTGGATGTTTATGAGAGAGTTTGAATCTGATTTGAACACCCAAATCTCAAAAACTAATAATAAAAAGGATATATAAATGGTACCTGAAAAAAGCTAAGAGCTAACTGCTCAACGGAGTTGATTCAGCCTCAGAATCTGAGGAATGCCGAAGAATCGGAGTCGAAGTCGAAAAGATTTGGAAAACCTAGCTGGGATCCCAAGCGGGAATGCGCGCTTGTTGTGATTTTGTGAATTGGGAACCTTGAGAACAGACAAACGAGAAAATGCCACCTGGTCATCTGTCGGTAACGTCATGCTGCTGGTGAGAGAGTCCAAAAACGTCCATTTTGTCGCAGCGACTGCGACTGCGACTGCGTCTGAGGAGGGAGGTAGAGAGAAAGAGAGAGAGAGAGAGAGAGAGAGAGAGAGAGAGAGAGAGAGAGAGAGAGAGAGAGAGGCCCAGGAAAAAGGTTGGAGAAGAAGCATTATCTTTTTGCTCTTCTCTAGTTGGAGAAGGGTTGGAGAAGGGCTGCTGCGCAGTGGAAACCACTCTTGTCCTGTGCAAAGAGAGTGGTTAGGTTTGTGTGGGGAAGTGGTCTTTAACTTAATTTCGACGATTTTCTTCATCAAAATTAATAAAAGAAATTCAACAAATTTTTTTATTTTTGACGGAATCAAGTGACCGTGAGAAATGAATCTTAAATCAACTTCTCAACATGTTTATGTTGAAGATAATTAAATTTGTAGCACCAAATAAAGTTTCAGCATGGCGGGAAACTCTCAAAATAACTACTCATTTTTGACATTTTCCAATGACCACCGATTAAACAGCGTTGAAAAAAAACAGGTTTTCTTGTAATGAAGGCCTATGATATGATATTGATAAGATCATTTTTTTTAAGAATCTGTTGGTTAATTAGAATGGGATTTGACAAGAGGGATGTTGAATTGATTCATGAATTGTGTAACCTTGTTAGTTAAAGATTGATCAATAATGGTAGATGTGGAAGCATTCAAACCTCAAAGAGGTCTAAGGCACGGTGATCCTTTTTTTATCATGGTAGTTGAGAACATATGGACATCTTAATACAAATGTCTGAAATGTTAGTGAAATTTAGAGGTCTCATTATTTGTTATAATAAATACATAATTTTTAGATATGTGGAATACAAATCTTGATACCTCCCAAAATTGAGGGGTATCTTTATTGACATTTCCGATTAATTATTTCTTATGATTTTTTTAAATTAACATCCAACATTCCCTCACATTATCTTTTATATGCATGCTAAACACTGAGTAATTGGACAATTAAAATATTTTTCTAATGTGATCAATTCAAATTTATTTACTAATTATCTATTATGACTTTAATTTTTTTTTTGAAATACCGATATGAAGATAGATATGATAAATTGTGTGTTTATGATTTTTTAGAAATTTGAAATGATTTCTAATTCTAGCAATATATATTAATCAAGGGTAAATGTAAAATTATAAATTGATAAATTCTTATAACATTTCCTTAGACATTTCATAAAAATAAATAAAATAATTTAACATTCTCATTGTTTAATTTATTTTTTATTTTTGTCTTTTCTTAATTGTCATCATTTTTCATTATTTTATTGTATTTTATTAATTAATTATTTTATCCTCAATACTTTTAAGATAAATTTATAATAAAATCATTATAATAAAGTAACAATTTAACCATTAAAAATTAATAAGCATGTAAGTAGAGATTAATAAAAATGAAAGAAATTTAAAAATAAAAAAAGATTTTATTTTATCAAAGAAATAAATTAACAATTTTATTTTTTTTGCCAAAGAATTAGCAATTATATTTACCCTATAATAAATTAAGTAACAATTTTATATAATTTTATCCTCCATAATTTAAGAGAATTTTTATTTTTAACTCTATACTTTAAAAGGTTTCACATAAGGTCTTGTAGTTACATTATTATTTCACGTTTATCATTATGTAGTCATTCCGCTACCATAAACTAATAGTCCGTCACATAATACTTAATTGATAATATGTGGTAAATAAAACTAGTTACGTCACTCTAATTTTTAATTCCAATGGACACTCTAATTTTTAATTTCAATGGACACGTCATCATTTATCCCCATTTTTCCATCTTCTTCCTTATTCCCTCGAGTCCGCGACCACCATTACTTCAGAAGACCCCTTCGCGTGATTTAGGGTTTTCCTTCTCCTTCTTTGTGTGAAGATTGAAAAAAGGACCCAAATGATTAGTGATGAAAATCCTATCTAGAATCACATATTCACGCAGAAACTCAAAAATTATTGAGGTCCTGAACAAAAATTTAAAAAGAAAAGAACGACAACTGGCTAGAAACTAAACACGTGATTAAATATGGGGAAATGTATTTTGCTACATAGATTTTGGACAACAAAAACCCCATGAATCCACAGCAACAGGAGATTATAAAATGAATGAGTTGTGGAGTTTCACCATGAAAACGCCATTTCAGGCAAAGAAGAAACCGATGATGTCAAATTAACAAAAATAAACCAGTTAAAGAAATAAGGAAAAGTAATCAGAGGAATCCCAACTGTGATCGAAAATAAAACAGAGTTCCACGAAGAAAAGAAATTAGCCACTCAAGATCAACGGATCAAGCTGGCAACAACCAGAAGAATGGAGGCGATTTACTCGCAAAAAGAGTTATAAGACGATTCAGCTGCAAAAATAGAACTCAGAACTCAAAATAAAAATTAGAAGAACTCCAGATGAGAAAAATGGGAAAGTGAAGTAATATAAGTAAGAAAAAGGTTTTAGGAAGTTGGTTCACCTTAGGCACAGCAAGAGAAGAAAGCCATAAATCGAGGAAGAAGGAGTCTTCTGAAACAATGGTGGTCACGAGGAAGGAGGAAGGAGGAAAAGAGGGGGGTAAATGCAGACGTTGGGATTAAAAATAAGAGTGATGTTACGTTTTTTTATTTGTTATATATTGCCACCTAAGCATTATGTGACATATTGTTAGTTTATGATAGTGGAATAATTACGGAAGGAAAAAAGTTGAACAATAATGAAACTGTATGATTTTATCTAAAATTTTTAAAGTGTACGGTTGAAAATGAAAACTACCTCAAACTGTAAAGGGTAAAATTGAATTTTATTCTAATAAATAGTTAAGAAAAATAAATTAATTAATAAGTCATACATAAACATAATTCGATTCAAGGGTAAACTTGAAAATTTATAATTATATTTATAACATTCTCTTGCACGTTGTATCAAAACAAATAAAGTAATTTAACATTCTAATCATTAAATCATAATATTCTCAAGTATAACAAACAATGTAATATTAACTTTCCTGATATATACACTCCCATAATTATATTCCACCAATCTTATTCTGAAAATCATTTACTCACAAACTTATATCAAACGACCTCTTAAAGGAGCAGTCCCCTTGTATCACACATATTCTTTCTTTACCGGGGCAGATGAAGGCTCTTGTAAGTGTGTTAAGTAGTATAAAGTCTTATGTTTTAAAGACTCCTTTTCTTTAATCCTCTATTTTTATGTCTCTTCTGTTTTACCGCAAAAGCTAGGCTTGGATTTATTTCCTCATTGCTTCTCTTCTTCTTTCATAATTCATGCTCAAAAAGTTTTAGATTTAACTATTCCTTATATCATATACAAACTATCTGATCTGATCACGAATTTTCATATGTAGATGATAGAAATTTTCATATGTAGATAATTTTTCAGACATATACATTCTCATAATTATATTCCATCAATCTTATTCTGAAAATCATTTACTCGCAATCTTATATTAAACGACCCATTAAAGACCATTTGTTTCAAGGAGCAGTCCCCTTTTATCACATATATTCTTTCTTTATTGGGGCAGATGAAGGCTCTTGTAGGTGTGTTAAGTAGTATAAGTCTTATGTTTTAAACACAATTTTTCTTTTATCCTCTATTTTTATTTCTCTTTTGTTTTACCGCAAAAGCTAGGTTTGGATTTATTTCCTCATTGCTTATCTTCTTCTTTCACAATTCTTGCTCAGAAAGTTTTAGATTGAACTATTCTTAATATCATATACAATCTTTCTTATCTACTTATGAAAAGGATAGGAATTTTCATATGTAGATGATTGTTGATGCTGAAAATCTCTTAGCAATACGAGTACACGTGCTCCCTTTTTAGCCCGAAAATCCTCTTGGCTTAGAAATCTGCAAACTACAAATAAAGAACCCAAAGAACGAGGAGAACTGGGGGGTGGTTTCCTCACCTAAGAGCATCTGATGCCTAAGTCAGTATCTTGGTAAAAATTTGGCAGAGTTTTCCTAAGGTAAGAATTGCTTTCTTCTTGGATAAATGAGGTATTCATACCCGCAGCCTCATGGGAGGATGCGTGTACGGGAAGTTTTTTAGACATGACATCTGCCCTTGATTGGATAGATGCGAGGCAGCATTTTATGTTGTTGTCTCCCAAGCTGACAAAAAGTGATGGTTATTAACTGTTGATGTATCTTTGAAGTGACTGAACGAGGGTTGATCTGACACCCCCATCATGACTATTAAACTTGTTGGGTGTTCGAGCATAATTGGATGACACCATATGATATGTTACTTTCGGCAGGTGATGATGGTGCTGACACAGAGTCAGGCGAGCCAGTTTTGCGGGCTTCATTCTTGCTGCCTTTCGCTCTTACCCGAGCTACTTGGAAACTGACCAGACAAAGCTAGCTTTCTCCTTCTGGGTGGTTGGGTCTTAAAGTCTTCTCCTGGTGTGAACTTCTTGGTGTAGTGTGACATGTGATCCCATGTTACTAGTAGTCGGGGAACTCCTATAATAGTTGTCCCCAGTCAAAGATTTGAGGGGTCCTATCCACCCAGGTCTGAAGACTTCTTTATTTAGATTCCTTGCTCGAGCTAGCTTCATGTGGTGTGATGGTAAGAGCTCTATTTATCTTGAGCAATCCATACTTATGTTTGAATCTTATTTAGTTAGGAGACCCACGATTCAAGTGATTAATTTCCTGGAAGCTTTTTGTCATGACTTCTCCTTGTGCGTGAATCTCTTCACATTTATTGCAAGTCAAGATCATTCATTCCTTGGTAGTGGGGACAATGATGGTGTGTGGGCGTGTGAAAATGAGGGTGAGATTAGCAAGGCCTGATTCATTGATGTGTCACCTTACTTCTGTGGACGCGTGAGTGGCATTTAGTTTCTCAAAACTGCCTCATTGGTTCACGAAATGATAGTTTCTTAGGCATGGGGTTGCCTCAACTGTCCTGATCATAGTTTGCTTTAATGCCCATAAATGAGTTGTTTCCTTCTTCAAGGCCTATAATATGGGTGGTTTCCCCTTTCATTTTCTTTACCATGGCATTCCTAAGAGAGATGAGATCTTTGCCAAACTTCATTCCCGCCCTTAATTCTTCTTTCCTTCTTGTCAGAATAAAAGTTCCCCTCTCTCTGGGTATCCCTTTATTTTGGAGGCTTCTTTTCGAACCTCTTTCGATTTTCTTTTTTGTGGTCGTTGTCTCCCTCTCCGTTATATTTTAAATGTTGGGCCTCAAAGTTGCTAGCTTTCAGCACGCGACAACTTTCTCACCGTCGATGATTCTGTGTGGTAAGTCATTTGTCTTTGTCGGTTACCGACTTAAAATTGCAACGCCCATTTGTTACGAAGGGCCATCCTTAGGAAATGTTTGCAACCCAACATGTAGTCTTGACATTTGATCTGTAATAAAGCAACTTTAACAGCCACAATCCATCTCATGATTCTGCTTCACCATTCTCTTCTTTTACCACCACTGTCCTTTCGATCTTTCATCAACTTACGCATGCATGCTTCTGACTCCCATCTTTTTACTAGATGCCTATTGGCCACATCAATAGGCATGCCTAAGCTTGATTGGCATAGGAGGTTGCACTTGGTACTTAGAAAGAGTTCCTCTCGGGGATGATTTTGGCTTGCTAGAGTGGGTGTAATAGTTGTTCCACTCGCAGCCATCAGGGTGATTTTGGACCTGAGTACGTCTTCTTCATTTTCTTCTTCATTCTGTGGGAGAGAGTTAAAGGCTTTTTGTCTTCTATCAAAGGTACATATTGCTTGCGATGAAGCAAATTGAGTTCCCTTTTGGCTCGACTTGGTGAGAGCATCAGACCAAGTCATCGTGATCCAAAACTTTTGGCCAAAAGTGACTAGAGCCCCCAAGACTTTAAAGAATTCATGAAAGCTGTGGAAACCCTATGACAATCGGCCCGTATGCCGGGAGGTCTCTTTTACCTTTAGGTCAGCCTGAGGAGGGGGTTCATCCTCGGTTTGAGGAAGGGGTTTCTATAAATTTCCCTTTTCTTCTATTGTAATATTTTCCTTTTATTAATAAGAATGAGTTTTCTTTAATGACTCTGACTCTTTCCTTGCTTTTAGTTTTGTTCTTGTTTATTTCCTATTTGTTATAATCTTCGTATTTGCATAAGATTGGTCATCAGACATTAATATTTTCTTTTACTTCCACTAAGCTTTGATTTGATCCGAATGAGACATTAATATTTTCTTCGTTCCTTCTTCTTCCTTGCTTCTGGTTATGAATTTTTAAGCATTAATGTATGCCTACCTGAGCTGTAAAGTTGTCCTGACCCTGAGCTTAAGTGAGCCATAAGTAATGGACTTGATCTTTATTACTTCCTTCCTAATGATTACCCCCTTGCGTGAGATCTATTCAGGCGGACCTAGATCAAACTTGGCAAGCTAGAGTGCAAGCCAGACTTCACTTTTTCCTTTAGTATCTAGTCAGACGTTCCTGCTCTGGCTAGAACCTTTTCTAGTCTGGCGAGCTAGAATGCAAGCTAGACTTCACTTTTTCCTTGGGCATCTAGCGAGGCGTTCCTGCTCTGGCTAGAACATTTTCTCGTCTGGCGAGCTAGAGTGCAAGCTAGACTTCATATTTTCCTTTGGCATCTAGCTAGGTGATCCTGCTCTGGCGATAACCTTTTCTCGTGTGGCGAGCTAGGGTGTAAGCTAGACTTCACTTTTTCTATTGGCATCTAGCCAAGCGTTCCAACTATGGCTATAGCTTTTTAGTGTCTAGTGAGCTAGAGAGCAAGCTAGACATCACTTTTTTCTTTGGCATATATCCGGGTGTTCTTGCTCTGGCTATAACCTTTTCTTGTATGGCGAGCTAGAGTGCAAGCCATACACCACTTTTTCCTTTGCCATCTACCGAGTCATTCCTGCTTTGGCTAGAGCCTTTTCTCGTCGGTGAGCTAGAGTGCAAGCCAGACTTCACTTTTTCCTTTGGCATCTAGCTAGGCGTTCCGCTCTGACTAGATCATTTTCCCATCTGGTGAGCTAGAGCGCAAGCGATACATCACTTTTTCCTTTGGCATCTAGCCAAGCGGTCCTGCTCTGGCTAGAGCATTTTCTCATCTAGTGAGCTAGATTGCAAGCCAAACTTCACTTTTTCCATTGGCATCTAGCCAGGCGTTCCTGCTCTGGCTAGAGCCTTTTCTGCTCTGGTGAGCTAGAGTGCAAGCCAGACTTCACTTTTTTCCTTTGGCATCTAGTCAGGCGTTCATGTTCTGGCTAGAGCCTTTTCTTATCTGACGAGGTAGATGGTAAGTCATACTTCACTGTACCTTTGGCATCTAGCCAAGCGTTCCTGCTTTGGCTATAGCCTTTTCTCAGTTGATGATCTAGAGTGCAAGCTAGACATCACATTTTCCTTTGGCATCTAACCAGGCGTTCATGCTCTGCCTAGAGCCTTTTCTTGTCTGACGACCTTGGGTATAAGCCAGATTTCACTTTTTTCTCTTGGCATCTAGCCATGCGTTCCTACATTGGCTAGAGCCTTTCTCGTCTGGCGAGCTAGAGTTCAAGCCAGACATCAATTTTTCCTTTGGCATCTAGCTAGCGTTCATGCTCTAGGTAGAGTGCAAGACAGACACTACTTTTTATCCTGTCTGGTGAGTTAAATTGCAAGCCATACATCCCTTTTTATCCCATCTGGCGAGCTAAAATGTAAGCTAGACATCACTTTTTATCCCGTCTGGCGAGCTAAAATGCAAGCTAGACATCACTTTTTATCCTCTCCGGTGAGCTAAAATGCAAGACAGTTATCACTTTTTATCCCGTCTGACGAGCTAAAATGTAAGCCAGACATCACTTTTTCCTTTATCACATTTCATGGAAGAGTCGATTCTTATTTGACAAATGATGGTTAGTGTACATGGCATGTTAGGCTCTATCGTAACTCGATGTTGGCTGATAAAAGGGGGATTACCTCCTCTTCTCTGATTGAGTGAGCTGGGGGTGAGGGGATCGAGGTGGAACCCCATGAGTATTATCTCTCTATTTTCTTGATGGAACCCCATGAGCTTCTCATTTTGCTAGGGAGTAAGCATTGACTCAACCTGAACTATCCTTTCACACTAATATGGTGAGAGAATAATTGATCACATATGTTCTTCAGGTTCCTCTCTAGGCTGCTCTTCAGGCCGATCGCCGATCATGGCCTTTTCCAGGCTACCTTAATTCTCGTATGTTTATATGTTCCATGTTGATGCTCAGAAAGAGCATGCTCAGCGCCATCATAAGCTTGATCCCCTTGGGCAAAGCTTGTGTAAGAAGTCTTGTGATTTTTTTACTTGTCTTCTGATAGGAGCACAAGACGAGGCTTGACATGTGAGCTGCTATGTCAAATTTGACGCGTTCTTCTTCTTCCTACTTTACCTGAGGTGGGATTCGACAGTTGGAGACTACATTAGCTTAGATTCATGATACGTGGCACATATCTGTTACTTGTTGGGGATGAACCATTATGAAGAATGTTTTTGTGAAATAAGATTAGCACTTGAACCAATTTCTTCAACCACTAAGAGTATGTAGTTTGGAAAGAAAACCTGATGCGAGGCTCTGTATTTTAACTAGGAATGATACCAAATATATTTGTCTACCTACTACGAATTTTCTTTGCGCGGTAGCTCTCCAAAATTGTTGGTCGCCAAAAGAACACTCAGATGTTGAACGAAAATCAAGCAACTGTTGGAATCACGGCGCGTGCAGCGGAGAGGGTGGTTTTCGAAAAGTTTATTGATTGAAAAAATAATCGCGATGCCATAAGTCCGAAAAAAATAGTTTTGCAAAAACATTTTTTACATGGATCCATTATATATCTGTATATAAAATTAATAGACATTCAAAGAAAAGAATTTTACCTCTTGAAGTCTATCAAACGTCTTCACTATCTTCTACTAATAATAATGAACGTTCATTTCCACGATGAACAGACATTAAGATCCACACCAAGACCTTCTAAACCAATCTCCAAACACACTAGGACGTATGTGGGCTCATAGAAAAAAAATTAATCTCTCGATTTACTCAACACATGAGATCTAGAGATTTCGAGAAAGACATTTGAGACATAACTCTGAGAGAGAATAAGAGAATTCATAGAGCTTTGATTAACGATTAATCAGTCAGATTATATATAAGGCCAATAGAATATTACCATTTTACCATTCTAATTATCTCTTGATTATTAAGTACCATTAATTCACTAGTGAACAATCAACTTATAATCGTATTTATAAATTTGAGCTCAATAACTATTTAGTTTCAGAATTAACAATTAAGGGAATCAATATACGATCCGTTAGGAAACCTTGGATTCCAAATTGTGTAAGATCATGTTGCCAGCCATCCATGTTACTGAATCTCCAAAAGAAAAGTCACTAGCCTATTTTACAAACAAACCTTAACGAGTGAATCAAAAGACCTAGTAGACATGTATAGGAGTTCAGGACTACTTAGAATTTAGAATGATCTACATGTGATCATCTTATTGATGTTTATTAAATCTTTATGATAAATGGTAAGTTCATAAAGATACTAATTCACATTGCTCCTATCTTATAGAATCTAAATATATAAAGACATTCGCTGAGATGTCTATCCACATTAGCGATCTGAATGTAGATCACATGCATTCAAAATGCTTAGAGAACTGTACTAGCAACTATTCATTAAAGATTCTATACTTTAATATGTTGCAGACTATTTTATTCATTATATATGATCGTAATCATCTCGTACTAATACAAGATCATATTCTCATTAATGAATATGGAATTTTCAGATATTTATACAAATTATTCAATAATAATTCATAAAAGACAATTATAAGAAAAGTATATTTCTATTAATTTTCAAATTAAATATATTTACACATGCTTTAAAAGGTACTTTGCCCAACAATCTCTTACTTACCCTAAAGTAAATAAGGCATCTCTCTCGATACCATATTCTGTATATCACCTTCAAACGACTTTACAGAAAGTGTCTCAGTAAAAGGATCAGTCGGGTTATGATCTGACGTTATCATCATAACAGTCACATCTCCTTGGTGTACGATCCAGATGTCGACTTTCGATTGTCCTTATCTGATTCAGAATTAGTAGATCCAGTGAAATTCTGGTCTCCACCTGAATAAACAAGCATATAATTTCTCATTCTTTGAAGATACTTGAGAATGTGATTTACCGCAATTTAATGTTCAAAACCAGGATTTGATGGGACAACGATTGATAATTTGTACTGCATAATAGATGTCTAGTCTCGTACACAACATGACATACATGAGACTCGTGATTGTTGATGCATAAGGAACCATTCTCGTATCCTCTTCATCTTGAGGTGTCTTAAGACACTGTTCCTTTGAAAGGACAATTCCATGTCTTGTGGTAATTGATATTTCTTAGAATTTTCCATAGAGAATCTTTCTAGCACCTTATCAATGTAAGACACCTGAGAGAGTGCCAAGAGCTTGTTCTTCCTATCCCTTAGGATTTGGATGTCTAGAACATAACTCGCTTCTCTTAACTTTTTCATTTGAAATTTTTCAGTTAACCACTTCTTTACTTGCGACAGAGTTTCCACATCATTACCAATGAGTAGAATATCATCTACGCAAAGAACTAAGAAAACCAATTTCTTATGTTTGATGTATTTATAAACACAAGCTTCGTCAACATTTTGTTCGAAGCCATATGGTTTAATAGATTCATCAAAGGTAAGATTCCAATGCTTGCTTCAATCCATAAATGGATTTAAGAAACTTGCATACTTTTTATCTTGCCTATTTTGCACGAACCCTTCTAGTTTCATCATATAGATATTTTCTTTAAGAGAACCATTAAGAAATGTTGTCTTGACATCCATTTTCCATATGGATAAAAGAATGCGAATGGATTTTAGCATACAAACGGGAGAGAATGTCTCTTCATAATCGACTCCTTCCCTTTGAGTATAGCCTTTGGCTATTATTCGTGCCTTGAAAGTCTATACTTTCCCATCTACACCTCTTTTCTTCTTGAAGATCCATTTGCATCCAATGGGCCTGACTTCTTGAAGATTTGTTTCTCGTTTCTTTGAAACCATTTTGTTGTGGTGCTCCAGGCGCTGTGGGTTGGGAAAGAACGCCACATTCAAGCATGTAATCTTTGAATTCTAAATCTAAGTATTCACCACCTTGATCTGATCGAAGTGTTTTTATAGATTAACCTAATTGCTTTTCAGCTTCCGTTTTGAAGTCTTTAAACTTTCTAAAAGTTTCAAACTTTCTATTCATTAGGTAAGTATAACTGTATCTTGAGTAATTTTCAATTAAAGTGATGAAGTACTCTTATTCACCTCTAGCTCATACATTGATTGGTCCACAGACGTCACTATATATAAGCTCATGTGGTACTTTATCTCTTTGGCTCTTTCGCCCTTTATAGTGAAATGTCTCTTGGTCATTTAAGATACATATCACCATCTTGAGAAACCTTTTATCATTTGTTACCTTTTAGATTTGCTACTTTAATTAATTCTGAATTATTTAATGTTCGTTTAGTTGGTTTAAGCACATACAGTTTGTTTGAAACTATTGCATGATAAATATTGAAACCATTCTTTGAAATAACAGTCATATTATTATTAAAAAAGACATCAAAATTTTGTTTATACAATAAAGATCAAAAATCAAATTTCTAGAGAATCCAAGAATAAAATAAACATTGTTCAGAATAAGATAACTATTTTCAAAATTTAAACAGACTGTCCCCAATGTTTTCACTGAAACGAGCGCACCATTGTCAACTTTCATTGGCACCTCACCATTAGCAAGCTCCCTTGAAAAATCAAGTATCTACAAGAACATACATGCTTAGTGGCCCCTGAATCAACTATCTAGGATGATAAATCATTTTTCACTATGCAAATGTCAGGTACAAGTAAATCATATTTATCTTTCTTTTTTAGCTCGGATATATACTTGCTACAGTTTCTCTTCCAATGACCTTCAACTCCATTATGGAAACACTTTCCCTTGGTTTGTTGTCGTTCTTGTTCTTCTTGGCCTTAGGTGACCACTTGGCTTTCTTTCCTCTCTTATTCTTACTTTCATCCTTGCCATTAGTATTCTTCCTTTCGTTACTATTAACAATAGAGGAATAAGGCTTTTACTCAGCAACATTTGTCTCATCATTATTGGTCATACTCTCGTTGAGTGACTCAAAAGTCTGCAGTTCATTCAACAATTAGGTTATGTTGAATTGTAACTTGTTCATAACATAGTTGGTAGTGAACGCAGAAAAAATAAGTGGGAGCGATTCAAGTATAATGCTGACTTGAGTTTGCTCATCAATAATAGCCCCGTGTACTTCTGCCTCATGCATTATGTTGATCATGCTGAAAACATGTTCGCGCACAAAAGTACATTTCTTCATCTTAGTAGTCATGTAGCTCCTAGTAGCGTCATGACGACTTTGATCATATTGCTGCCCAAACATCGCCTGTAGAGATTCTATAACCTCATAAGCAGCTTCCATGCTTTCGGGCTTTGTTATGAGAACATCATTCATGCTCGCAAGCATGTAGCACTTAGCCTTATTGTTGGACTGAATCCAAGCATCAAATTTGTCCCGAACATTTTTCGGGGCATTGGCAGCGGGTTCCTCAGGACATTCCTTAATAAGAACATATTTTTGGTTATCACATATAAGCATCAAATTTGATTTTCATCTTATGAAATTATCTCCGTTCAATTTTTCGTGTGCACGTAAAACAGTAATATGGTTGCTCATGGTAGACATAATAATAACTTAACTAAATTTCAAAATTTCGGAAAGTAAATTTTTTACATGAATGCAACATATCAAACACCTAAACTTAATAATTACTAATCCACGATAAGACTGTCTAACAATTAATGTGCCACCTTACGGTCGATCATGTTAATTTTAAATTGTATATGAGACATTCTCATCCTTATTAATTAAAACTTAAAATTTCTCATATTTTCTCATTTAATAATAATGCACCGTTTATTTGGTCAAATCGCAATTACCCACTCAAAGCTTAATAGTAACTTTGTGAGTGTAACCCACTATTTCAGAATCCACGACTTAATTTAAAAAATGTCACCTTAGGGTCGGTCAGGTCTAAAATATATCACTTAGTCATATCTTTATAAGAAGCCAATCTTGATATTGATACAGTTTTAAACCTTCCTTAGGGGGACGAAAATAAAGTTGTCTCAAGGCCCTCACCATATCTCACGTTGTTATACTAATAATGGAGATCATAGGTCAGATTAACATGTCAATATTCTCTCACTCACTATTTTGTAATTAATGTATTTCTAATTAACTAAGTAATTAATTCTAAATTAATTACTAGTTACAATAACCCTATAAGATTAATTATTAATCCAATCAAATTGGCCTAAGTTCATTTAACCTTCCAAAAAGCTTAACACTAATTTAGGCGAACTTAGAATAATTAGCCGATTACATTCATCTAACTTTAGTAAAACATTTTTAATCAAGTTGGTTATGTTAAAGGCATAACTAAACACATGCCTTTAAAGTTGTGTGATTATCAAGTTTCACTAATTAAAATTTAGCAGTTTACATGTAATTGATTTTGTAAAGTAATCCATATAAACATAATAGGACAATCATAATAAATCACATTTTTACTAATGAGATGCATGATTAAATAAAACTGTGTGAGGTTTCATGTATGACATATGATTGACTAATGCATGGTCATGTTATTAATCAAATAAATAAATATTTATTTAAATAAATCTAATAAATAAATAAACAAACAAATGATGAACTGAGTGACTATTGAATATTTCTAAAAAATTACAACCATTGGAAAATAAAAATAATTACAAAGCGGGTTTCAAGAATACATATTTTCAAAAGACGTTCCTTCTCTATTAAGTCTGTCTTCATAATCTTCAAACTTTGATCAAAGCTCATTTAATTAAGAAAAATAATTTTTTAAGTAAATAGTCTCACTAATTTTCTTTTTAAATTAGTTGAATTTAATTAGTCAAAAATAATTCAATGACTATTTAAACTTGGGTCAAAACTAATTAATTAATTAATTTTAAGTTTCAAAAATTAAAATTGATAATTAAGTTTTAAAATTAAAAGATAAAATATAGGATTAGGGTTTTCACGAAGCATCACAGAGATATGGCAACACGGTACCAGACATCTGTGCCCCGTACCCTGGCAATCACAAGGATTGGCACCCGCGGTGGCAGCGGGGTAGTCCCACCGCCTCCACTCGCTTCCCAGCCACTGCTGGCGGTGCCACTGTTGGTGTCGCCGCTGCCGCTTGAGCTACATTAGTGAGCTCCTCCTCCGCATCCATCTCATGCATTTTTCGTCTTCTCGCGTACAGAATTTTACAACATAATATTCAAAATAAAATTATAAAAATTTCCTATGCCCCAAATGTCTTACACAAGATCTAAAGAAAAATAAGAACAAAGACTAAACTCAAAAATCATCATACAATTAACGATTTATCATTAACCGTACATTCAAAAAACATAACGATCCGTTCATTTATATATATCAATATATAGATGAAATAATGCAAGAAAACTCACATAGCATTTATAAATACCACATTGATATCAATTGTTAGAATTGCGGTGCGCGCAACGCAGGGGTGGTTCTTAAAAAATTATTGATTGAAAAAATAATCGCGACGACACAGATCCCAAAAAATAATTTTGTATAAATAGTTTTTTACACGGATCCATTATATATCTATACATTAAATTAATAAACATTCAAAGAAAAGAATTTTACCTCTTGAAGTCTATTAAGTATCGTTGTTATCTTCTAGGAAAAATAACGAACATTGGATTCCACGATGAACAAACTTTAAGATCCACACCAAAATTTTTCAAACAAATCCTCAAACACACTAAGACGTGTATGAGCATGTGGAATGAATCAAAAATAATTTTTTATCTTTGAATGTACTCAACACATGAGATCTGATGTACTCAACACATGAGATCTAGAGATTTAGAGATTGACTTTTGAGACAGAACTCTGAGAGGGGATTAGAGAATTTATGAAGCTTTGGTTAACGATTAATCAAGTAGATTCTATGTGAGGCCAATAGAATATTATATATATATTCAAGGTGAAAGCTCATTAGGTTTAGGATTTTCATAAAATAATAAAATAATTATAAATGTGCAACTGTAATGAAACCTACAACAAATAGCGTCACACTATAGTGTCATGTGGTACTGTAGTATATCACGCACCACTATAGTATCGTGTGGCCCTAGAGTCTGTCATGTCAAACTCTGATTCAAAATCAATGATTGTCGTGTGGCAGTCTGATATGCCACAGGGCAATTTTTAAAATTTATTTTTTAATTTAATCAGATAAATATCTAAATATCAATTAATTCAAAATTAACTTATCTGATAACATATATAAACTAACTTATCTGTTAGTTCAAAACTAATAGATTAGTTAATTAAATTTAAATTATTATCTGAAAATAATTTAATATTATTTAATCCCATAAATCAAATATACTGTCTTTCTATCGATTAAGTAATAACTAATCGATATAATTAATTAATTGTAATTTTTGAAAATTATAATAATTAATTCTCAATTAATTAATAACACATGTTATTTCATAATTATATACTTGCCCTGAAAACTTAATTCCTTTTGCAAGCTAGTCCTTTCTTATGCCTTGAAATATTCACACCACATATTGTGTGGTGTAGATGTGGCTTAGGGACCATAGACCCATAATTCTAAGTTTCGATAAATCAGATTATTAATTAAACTCTTTAATTACGTAATCTCATTTATTAATTCAATTATTACTCCACTATAAATATGGAATTGTTCTCTTAGTAATTACAAAATATATTTACAGAGTAATCTCGTGTAGTCCATTGACATAATTCTTCATTGGTTCCTAAATTAGAGCAGGTCAAAATTACCATCTTACCATTCTAATCATCTCTTAATCCTTAAGTATCGTTAATTCACTAATGAACTATTATAAATTTCATTTCAATAATCATTCAGTTTCAGAATTAAATATTTAAGGGAACCAATTTACGATTCGTTAGGAAAGCTTGGATTTCAAATCTTGTAAGATCACGTCTATCCATATCACTGAATCTCCAAAAGAAAAGCCACTAGCCTTTTTTACAAACAAACTTTAACGAGTGAATCAAAAGATCCAATAGACATGTACAAGAGTTTATGACTATTCAAGATTTAGACTGATCTACATATGATCATCTGATTAATGTGTATTAAATCTTTGTAATTCACATCAATCCTATCCTATATAATTGAATTATATTAAGTACATTCACTAAGATATCTATCCACATCAACGATCCGGATCTAGATCACATGCATTCAAAATGCATAACGAATTGTACATGCTACTATTCATTAAAGATTCCATACTTTAATATGTAACGGACTATTTTATTCATTATCTATGATCTTAATCCTTTCATAATAATTCAGAAAAGACAATTATAAGAAAAATGTATTTTTATTAATCTTTAAATTAAATGCTTTTACACATGTTTTAAGGTCACTATGCCCAACATCAACTACCTTGTTAAGGGTGATTTGTAGATGTTTTCCTTCATCTTCCACAGTCACGCACATATTATCTCCAAAAGATTCTTCAAAAGTCTGTGCCTTCATTTATTCTCTGGCAATCATGTTCTCCTCATTCATATTACAGTATTTTTGGTGGGCCAGAAGTACGCTAGGGGATTGTATGAGATAGTGTCCTCCTTTAGAACCCTTCTCATACACAGTTCCTTCTTTTACATTCTTTGGATGATTCCAATCAAAGCCTCAACCACGAAGTGGAAGCTTGACCACCCGAAGCCTGGTTTCAATTTGGCCCTAGTTCCCTTAGGAGGTTGCAGTTTTTCCAAGTCACGGGGTTGTCTCACCTTTCCCCGGATGGTCTTCTTATTTGGCTCTTCGAGCTCGTGATGACTCTGCCTGTGAGCCTTTCTGCTGTAGGGGAGTATTATTTCTCCGTAAGAGGACATTACGATCCGAGTGGGGGGCTAGCATGCCCTTCCTCATTCTCCTAGTCACCTTAAAGAGTGTGGCCACTAAATATTCTTTCCTTGTGTGATCGCCACAACGGTAAAGAGTTCTTATCTCGGAGAGGAGGATGGTGGATCCCCATCTCGTCCTAGATCTCATCGGAGTGGGATGAGGATGCCAGATTCATTTCTTCTTTAGTCTTAAGTGTTTTGGAGAGGAACAATTTTGATGTCATTTCCCAGAGACAACGCCAACTGTTGGTGTCGAAAATCTCTCGATAGTATGAGTACATGTGCTCCCCTTTTAGCTTGAAAATCTTCTTGGCCTGGAAATCTGTAGAACACAAACAAAGAACTTAAAGAAAGTGGAGAACTGAGCGGTGGTGCCTAAGGGCCTCCGATGCCTAATTCAGTATCCTAGTAGAAATTTTACAGAGTTTTTCTAGGGGAGAATTGCTTATCTTTCTTCTGGGATAAATGAGGTATTTATACCTGCAGCCTCATGAGAGGATGCATGTAGGAGAAGTTTTTTTAGATGTGACATCTTCCCTTGATTGGATGGATGAGAGGTGGCATTTAATGTCGTTGTCTCTCAAGCTGACGTAAAGTGATGGTTATTAAATGTTGATGTGTCTTCGAATTGATTGAATGGTGGATGATCTGACCCCTCATCATGACGATTGGACTCGTTGGGTGTTCAGGCCTGAATGTTACTTTTGACGGGCGATGATGCTAACACAGAGTCAGCCGAGCCCTTTTCGCGGGCTCTTCTTGCTGCCCTTCGTCTACTCAGGTCGGCATAACCCGAGCTACATGAACCTGGCAAGGTCATCTTTCTCATTCTAGGTCATCGAGCCTTAAAGCCTTCTCCTAGCGTGAACCTCTCGGGTATGGTGTGACACGTGGCTCCATGATACTGGTAGTCAGGAAACACCTATAACAATGACATATACTTTTGTGAACAAACTAAGTGTTTTGATGAGCTCTTGAATAGTGCAGGTTTTTCAAAGAGAAGGAGATGAAAGGTTCACTTTCAACCAGCTTTTTGATGAGAATGACAGAAAAATACATGTTTCGAGTTAAATAATTGACGGCAAGAGTAATTTTTTCTTCTAGAAATGACTGGATTTTTAAAATTTCTACTTAAACCCAACGCTTCTTTATGTGATTGAACAATATCTTGGGCCGAATGGCCCGAACACTTGGGTCTAACTCCCAAGTCCCTCCAGAAGTGAGAATGGGTAGGGTTTAAAGGTTTTCTTCTGTCTGCTCCTCTGCATCATCGTTGTTCTGTGACACAGAGATTGCATTGCTTTCAAGAATCAATACTGAATTGAGAGATATAGAGCTATGAGAGAGATACAGCTTTCGTTAAACCAAACACAGAAGATTCGGTTACAGAGAGCTCTTGAGAAGCTCGAGTCTTTGTCTTCAAAGACGAACTCTAATGCTTCTGTCACTGTCGCTGATACCATCCCTGTAAACTACGAAGATGGCGTCCTCAAGTACGTAGTTCTCTCTCTCTCTCTCTCTCTCTCTCTCTCTATCCATCCATTATTGCTTTTATCATTTTTATCGTTTACTTCCAATTTAGCTGAGTAGATCGCTTTGTTTGATGGATTTAGGGGACATGGAACCTTGGACCTTAATGGTGAAGTGCTTGCTACTGTTTGCGGAGTGATCGAGCGCGTCAATAAGCTGGTTTACGTACGTGCTTTGCGAGCGAGGTAATTCACAATGCTTTTGTTTTCAGTTTACTTTAATGAAAATATGTACGATCGTTGCTGATTTAATTGCTCTTCTACTTAGTTTTTGGTCTTCTTTTGTTTAAATATATACCGGTAATGGGATTTATACGTGATCATAGGTACAAACCAGAGGTCGGAGATATCATAGTAGGACGTGTTGTTGAGGTAAACTTGAACGCCCCATTCACACCCGCTCTTCTGTTCCTCTTCAATTGGATGAAGTAAACAATGTTGCTATTTCACATGTCAGTTTTCATGATACAAGGGCGGGTTATGACGTCGGATATAGTTATTATATTTCGGTCTAAATATTTCTTGCGGAAGCTTTCAATGTAGTTTAATGATATTGCTTTTAGAAAATATCAATATCATGTCATTTGCAGTATGCTTTACCAGTTATTTGGAATATTTTCTTACTACTAAATATTTATCGAGTCAACTTCCTTCATCTCTTCAGCTATGAGCCAATCATTATTATTATGATGTCATGAGACGGTCATTTCCCCTTCTGCAAAAACTCATTAACGTAGTGATGAGTAAATTGATACAGTTCGATTGGAGGTTTTTCCTTAATTATTTTTTTTTATTTCTTGTGTAGGTTGCTCCAAAGCGTTGGAGACTGGAGATAAATTATAGCCAAGATGCAGTTCTGATGCTTTCTTCAATGAACTTGCCTGACGGTATCCAGGTATTAAATATCCCCTGTTTTATCATATGACGTTTTCTTTTAATCCTTTTGGTGAAACCATTGCAGACGGTAATCATTGTACCAATGAACCTCTAAAATGCAGAAAATTCTGGGAAAGCATAATCATAATATGAAAAGGTTTAAATTTTATATTTACTTTGTTTCTTGCTAATACCAAAATTAGAATTTGGTGATGAGTTTGCATTTCTTTCCCCCATTATCAAGGGGTTGGTGGGGGTGCAACTTTACATTTTTTGTGACATTAGATCTATAGATGGTTTCAGCTAACAATATATATTGGCTGGCATTAATTTGATACCTTGAAACTTATTCCATTTAGACTATTGGTTTTGTGCTTCCCTGAATGAATCATTGAAGAATCTCCATTTATTCTTTTGATGGTTAGAGGCGGCGAACTGCTGTGGATGAACTCAACATGCGCAGTATTTTTGAAGAGAATGATGTCATTTGTGTAAGTCTTTCAATATTAGATATTGGCTTATTCATAAGAATGTATCTTATCAATAACTTCAAAGATATTATATAGTTTCTTGTTTAATATATAGTGTCTTGAGTTGTGGCTTGGAACTTGATCAGTCGAGCATTTGATTAATCATTGTACATATTATTTCACTTTCTCAGGCAGAGGTTCGTGGTTTCCAGCATGATGGTCTACACCTCCAAGCAAGAAGTCAGAAGTATGGAAAGGTACCCTTATTTAAGATTATGAGCTTCAATATATATAATTTTTTTGGTTATCTGTAATTATAGCTTCTTTTTTATCATTATCATTATAGCTTCTTTATTGACATGTAACGAGCAAAAATGCTCCATTGACAATATAAAGGAGGTGTTACTAGATCATTAGGAGAAAGAAAGGGGGATGATAAATTAAAAGTTGCTCTTTTTATTCATGAATAAATTGGCATTGGGAACTAATTTTGAAATAGGCTCGAGAAGGGGATTAATCACTGTCCATTAACTAAATACTTAATAAGCTTATTGTGTGAATCTTTTCTCTTCATGCTAACATATGAAAATTCTTGAAACTGCGAATAATTACATTTTCAACTGTATGTGATGAACCACACGAATCTTGCTACTTGTACTAGTGATTTGCTAGCATCATCTTCATCAGCAATCCCTTCACTACATTGTGATTGTCTTTTGCTTTAATAATTCATCAAAGTAATAGTTTATTTTGTGACAGCTCGAGAGAGGTCAAATGCTCACAGTCCCACCTTATCTCGTGAAGAGACGAAAGCAACATTTTCATAATCTAGAGCAATATGGAATTGACTTAATACTCGGCTGTAACGGATTCATCTGGGTTGGAGAGCACGTTGAACCCAAAGATGACATGATCGAGGATCAAGTGAATAAATCGGAAGAAAAGAATGCGAAATCAACTGGAAATTCTAACCTGGAAGAGCAAGAAAAAACTTACACTCCATTAGAGACAAGACAGAACATATGCAGGGTCGCAAATTCTGTTAGGGTATTGTCTTTGTTAGGTTTCATTATTACTGTTGAAGTGATTGTGGAAACTGTTAACTTGAGCAGGTCTCTGAATCTTGATATACATGAAATGCTTGGTTCAGAGTTCTGCGTTCTCACCGCAGAGAGAGAGGCTGAAAGGCGAAGTTCCACTAAAAAGAGAGGCTGATCTGGATTATGCAAAAGAAAAAAGAAAAAGATGGAAAATTTCAACTTTTTTGTTCCTTTTAACTATTTATTGTGAAATAGATAGGACAATTTAGCTCAGTGAAAAATGTTATATCAAGTCTGATTTCTCCAAGTTAGATTTCAATCTGAGTGCAGTTTTGATTTTCTCATGTTTGTAATTGTAGATGAAGCTGATGTAGGTAGCTTCTTCTTTCTGGCAAACGTATGAGATTTATTGAGAAGGAAAAGATACCAATATCAGCCACATTACCAAGAAATATGGACAGACACAAGGAAAATAAACAATTTGCAAGACAACTCCAGCTTGCCAAATTACTTCTAGTTAATTGTCCTTTGTCTGAGGCTGTTGCTACTCGTCTCTTGTTCGTTTGCTGGTTGGCTCCTTCGACTCCCTTCTCCTTCAAATTCTTTGACTGCTTGCTTCTACCACAACTACATGAAAAAAAAATGCAGCACGGAGGGTGAGAGATGATCTATAAAGATAATGAAAGAGTGAGAAAATGAGATGAGGATTACGCTAATGAGAGAGATTTTTTTATCGGTAAAAGATAACTATTATTATTCACAAAAGCTCTAAAAGGGATTTACAACCCTAAGTTATAATCTGAAAAGTAGAAAGATCATGGTCTTTATCTAAGTTTTTTCAGCATCAAAACTCAGGAGCACAACGATCCATTCTAATAGATATGAGAATAGATATAGAATTTTACAAAAAGAATTCTCTCCCTCTTAAAGAATCTTAGTATTTCTCTCTCTCCAAATATCCCAAAAACTAGCAAAAGAAATAATGGCCCTGACAGATGACTTAACTGCTACGAGCGTGTTTCCAAGTACAAAAAAAGTTAAGCAGATTTCCTCGCATAACTCAATGAATCTTCGAAGATCTCATACAGTGTACCAAAGCTTTGACGAGAAAGAACAGTGAAGAAAAAGATGATCGCTCGACTCTTCTTCCTTCTTACACAAAGAATACCTATTAGGTACCTATTATCTACCTATTAGATAGATGAATGAGAATTCATCTAGCCATTAAAAATGATTAATTTTCCAACAACACAAATTATTAACTAAATACAAGGATGAGTATTTATCAGAAACTTTTAATTATATTCTATTACCTTAAATCAAACATAACTCGTGTCCGGTGGTTTAAATACCTCGCACATATTTATCTAAAATTACCTAATAGTTTGAGTTACTATAAATTACCCATTGTACAACTTTTACAAAAGAAAAAGTTTTAGAAAAATAAACAAAAAGCCAAAAAGGTAAAAGGAAATAGCCCAAAATTTCAAGAGAAAAAACAAGCCGAGAAAACAGTGGGCAAAAAATAGTTTTTTTCAAGACTATATCCTAAGAAAAAGTATTTTGTAAAATTATACTCTATTAATTTGTGGACTCTTTAACTTCTGATCCACCTCCCTTCACTTTTTTAAAATTTTCCCTCAATTCTCTTCTTACACAGTGTTCAATCAAATGTCAAAATCAATTCTTACTCAACACTCTACCTCCTTACCCACCCTCATTTCTCCTCATTCTTTTTTCATTTTTCCTCCTTCGTCATTTCTTCTTCTTCCTTCTGCAAAATCAGTTTGCTTTTATCGTCTTCTTCATCTTCAAGAAAAGTTACTTCATCTTCAAGGAAGACATGCATGTATGAGTTTTATATTTTTTTTCTAGAAAGTTTAAAGTTTAATGAGTTTTTTTTGTTCATGAGTTTCCTGGCATTTTTGTTTGAACAACAACATTTAGGATGTTGTTTTAAGTTTATGTAGTGTACAAGATGACTACAAGATAATCGTGTAGTGAGGGCTATACGTGTACTGCACGGTCCTTATGTAGCCATCGTGTATACTCCACGCAATGTACATGCTCCTCGTGTAGACCTCATGTACACTACACGATCATTTTGTAGTGCGTATGGAACTTCTCTTGTAGTCCACAATGCACTACAAGAGCATCCTGTAGCATCTTGTCATGTAGTGTCATCGTGTAGTGTACATGATGGTCGTGTAGTCCTCGTGTACACTACACGATGACAATACAAGATGTTCGTGTAGTCATCGTGTACATTACACGATTACCGTGTAGTCCTCTTGTAGTTCACTACAAGAGCATCGTGTAGTGTACACGAGGACTACACGATCATCCTGTGGTCGTTATGTACACAACACGATAGTATACACGATGGTCGTGTAGTCCTCATGTACACTACACGCACGATCATCTAGTAATATTCCATTTCGTTCTGTAGTTTCCTTTTACTGACTTCCTTCATTGATATATATACAGATATGTGTGAAGTTTGAATTTTTGTAATCCATGATGAAGATTGGGTGAAAAATGGTTCAACATGGTCTTTTAATGGAGATAATGCCAAATTATTGGAGATATCAACTAATTGCACTTATCACGAGTTATCAGGCATATTGAATGAAGAACTCTGAATACACCCCTCAGAGTATGATATGTCCATCAAATTTATTTATAGAACCCATGTTCCTTGCTCTCCTGCTGACATTTTAAATGATAGAGATTTACAGTTTTTTGTTAAAGAGAACGAATCTGAATCACTTAGAAGATTTGTAAGTATCAAGCCAAAAAAAGTTCCATCTCAAAGCTGTGTTCCTCAAACCACAATGTCACGACAACCTCGGGTTCCTAAAACTACTGAATTTTATCAAAGTTGGGTTACTGAAACAACAATATCACAATAACCTCTACATGAAAGCATTCATCGCTTTGATAGTGATTATCATTCTAAAAGGAACTTTCATTATGATGATGTTTTTTGTCATGACCTTGGTGACAATAATGATGATTCCGAGGATGAGGATGTTGATGTTGATGATGGTGATGAGTTTGGTCAGGAGGCCTATGATCATGCCAACTACATAAATGACCACGATGAAGCCATTTGTGGAGACGTCCATACAACAATCCAGACTTAAATACTAGTCTTGAACTCGAGACCACTTATCCTTTGCCATCACAAGCTGATTTGAATGAACAACATCTCGGTCCAGTGAGCAACGGAATAATTTGAATAAGCTTGTATCAGACACAATAAATATGGATGAGTTGTATAGTGATAAAGCCGAAGTGGTTACGATTTGTAGTATGATGGTCATCTGGAGAAATTTTGAGTTTCAGATCTTCAAGTCATCACCTTCATTGATGGTACTTATATGTGTTGAGAAAATATGCACATGGAGATTACGGGCCATGAAACTAAAAAACTGTCCATTCTTCAAAGTTACAAAGTTCATCAATACACATATATGCACATTTGAAGTGTTGAGATATGAACACCATCAGGCTACATCCACATTCATTGGTCACACTATAAGGTTCAAATACACATGTGTTGGACATGTATGTAGGCTAAAAGACATAATTGAAGATGTTCGGCTTGATCTTGGTGTCAATATAGGTTACTATAAGGCACGAAGGGCTAAGGAGTATGCTTTGAAATTTGCTCGAGGGTTGCCTGAAGACAACTTTAAGATGCTCCCAGCATATTGTCACATGTTAGAATTGAAAACTCTAGGTATTTTTTTGCCCTCATAAGGTCTACACGATGGGTAAACTGACCTCGTGTACCCATCCTGTGCTGAGTTCAATTAGTCTTCATATACACTACACAATGGGTACACGAGGTCCGTGTAGCAATCGTGTACACTACAAGTTGGTTACAATGTACCATCGTGTACCATGTATCGACTTCATCTAGTTTTCCTGTACGCTACACGGTGGTTACACGATGACAGTGTAACCAAAGTTTAGTGTACACAATGGATACACGAACCTCGTGTACCCATCGTGGAGTATACACGATGAGTACACTGCCCTCGTGTACCCGTGGTGCAGACCATGTACTCTGACTATTTTAATATAGTAATATTAAATATTTTATAGGGACAACAACACATATAGAGACCGATGAGCAAGATCGTTTGAAATATTTTTTCATGGCTCTTGGACCTTTATTCGTGATTTTCCCACTATATACTGCCTGTCATTGCTGTTGACGCAACCGCCTTAAAATCCAAATGCAAAGGTGTATTATTTGTCACAACAGTAAAGGATGGGAACAACCTAGTCTATTCCATTGCATTCAGCATTGCAGATTAAGAAAATAATGATCAATGGGAATGGTTCTTTTGTAAACTTCACGGTGCAATTGGTGATCCCGCAGACTTGGTGTTTATATCTGACAAACATACAAGTATATTGAATTCTGTAGAGATTATCTTTCCCAACATGCTTCATGGAGCTTGCATCTTTGACATGGGAAAAATATCAAATCAATTTATAAAAAGGAAGATGCGGTCTCGTTGTTTTGAAAGTTACAAAGGAATATTGTCGATCAGAATTCGATCAATTGATGACTTATTTTACACATGCATTTCAAGATATCTCAGAATACATGTCGGTGGGGGGGAGTTGAGAGGTGAGCTCGTTCGTGTTTTGATGGAAGGTGGTATAACGTAATGACTACAAACATGTTTAAATAGGATTTTGAAAGATGCTAGAAAGCTTTCCATTACAAGCCGTATAGAACATATCCATAACATGCTACAATGATGCTTCTATGAACGACGAACGACCGCATGTCAAGTCACCTCGCAGATGACAGATTAAGTTGAGATGGAGCTTAATAAGAAGCATATTGCATCACGTACACTATCATTGTTTCCTTTTGACATCCACAAGTTTCGTGTCGCGGGTAGGGGTAGAGAAGCAGTGGTAAACTTGAATCTTAAGACATGTATGTTCCGAGAATTTGATCTTGATCAAATTCCATGCAAGCATGCGTTGGCTGCATGTAAGCAGCGTAATATTTCCACATACAGTATATGTTTGACGCACTATAAAAATGAGACTTTAATTGTTGCGTATACGAGATAACAAAGTGGAAGATCTAGGACAATTAGAATTTCATCTCGAGGTGAGGACGTTGTAAGAAGTGTGCACGTTGTAGGGAAATTGGTCAGAACTGACAAACGTGTATAAATCCAATTTCTCTCTCTTAACGAAATGACCAAGCCACTTAACATATTGTTGACCCTTGTAATTTTTTAAAAATTAATATGAAAGAAGAATTATGGTTGTTATTTAATACTTTGATGTAGACTACACATTCTATACTTACTTTATTGAGTCTTCTTGTACACTACATGATGGGTACACTGACCTCGTGTACCCATCGTGTGGTCTACCCATTCTGTACTTACGAGGTCACTGTATCCATTGTGTAGTGTAATACCCCAAGCATTATAATGGGTAGATTTGTAATTTTAACCCCCACTCACACCTATATGTACATACACCGAAAGTCAACCCTAACATTTTTTTGGCATTCGGTAATATCTCTCCCCATTCTCACTCAGTCACACCATTGTGCATACACCCTAGTGTATCTACCTCAATCTCCATATCTTTTGCACCCACCTCTCCCCTATAACCACCCTCAACCCCTCCTTCCCCATTTATTTTAATTCATGAACCATATCCTTAACACTTATTCCCCTTTTTTATATCTCTGGTAGCTTCTCTCCCTCAATCGAACCTCTGCTTCTCTATTTTCAATTTCACATTCTTCAGTGTTCTAATTTAAGCAAGTATTCATCCCTTCTTTCTCCTATTTTCTTTCTCGTTTTCTCTTATCTCTATAAAAATTTGGTTGATGCTTAAATCCGAAATTTTGATCTAATTTTCCAGCGAAACCCTTTGTTTCCTTCACATTCTTCCTTGTTTCTTTCACTGGCAACATCACCATTGTTGGTCTCAACCGGTAAGCTATTTTCTTCTTTCCTCCTTCATTATTTTTTCCTTTATTTATCAATTAAATTTTTTTATTTATTTCAATGTTATATGTATGTTTACCCAAATCTGAGTTTTATTCTTCAAATCCCAGCAATTTACATCCTATTTATCTCTCTGTTTTATGTTGCCGCCGCATCGCCACCGCCCATCATTTCCGGTTGCCCTTTGATATTTTTCTCCATCTCCGTTTCAGCTTTTCTCTTATCTTCTCTGTGATTCTTGACTCACATGCTATGTATCTTTTGTTCTCCCTTATGGCAGCCCATTGATCATTTTCGTTGGATCGTAGTTGTTCGCCTTCATAGTTATTATGATCGGTAACTTCATTTCCTTTTCTTTCTTTCTCTCTTCCTTGTTCATTCTCGATTTTGTCTGTAACTGCTAGTTGTTTTTTTACCCAACTCAGCCCAGCCCAAACCAGACTGATTCAGACCAGACCAAATCGAAACAATTAAGCGGAACCTAACTGGCTCAGACCACCTGAACCTAATTGAACCAGTTTGAACCGCTTGGTCAATTTACACTCGGTTTAGTTTCCACTTGTTTTTTTTACCTCACTCGCCTTCCTAGTTAATAAAATAAATGTAGATATTTTAGGAATATGTTGTAACCTGGGATCTTTGGATTTCAGGTCCAGGTAAGTGGATTTACGTAGCAATTCGATTCATATGTTATAAGTGTAGCATATATAATTGTTTTTATTATTTCTTTATGTTGCTCAATCTTATGTTCAGGTGTGTTATTTATTTTTCCATATCGTGATAAAATTATTTACTATGTTATGTATGATTATATTTTGAGTTATACACATAATAGTTTATTATTTAGGTTGATGAACAAGTTATATGTTTATTCATGTATATGTAATAATGTGATTTATGAATCTGAACACAAGTAAAGTGATAAATAAATAAGAGGTAGACTTAATCATGTCCCTTGGTTATCAAGTCATCAGATTGTTCACATCATGTTATCAGTTATACGGTCAGGCATCATCATGTTCATGTTAGCGTTCTTAAACTTCAGATAACTTTAAGTGATATCAAGTTTTAGGACACCCAATCTGTCATGTTCACATTCACGTTACAAGTTCAAGTTCAAGTGTGAAACCATTCTGGTTAGGTTGTTAATCAAGGGATATGCCTGGTCGAATTATGATCAAGCAAGTATAAGTATCGGCATGCATAAGTACAAGTTCAAGTTATATGTTAACCATGAAATTGGTGTGTTATTACAAGTATTTTATGTGACTAGTGAACGTGTGAAATTAAATTTACATGAGTTATATGTTTACATTTACGTCATGTGAAACTTATTAATATGTGAGTTTACTTACTGAGTATTTTTAATACTCACCCCCATAGATGAATATGTTGCAGGTGATGGGGAGCAGCAGGAGTGAGGGACTGCGATAGACAACGATAATATGAGATTTTTCACAGTTTATGATTATATGATGTTAGAAACAGATTTTCAAGTTTAATTACAGTTGTTTCATTAATTTTATGAATTTCCATGTTTGACTTTCATGTTTTATGGAGTTTCGTATTTAACATTATTACAGTTTAATGAATCATTTAATTGAAATTAATGAGTTAATTTTCTCTTAAAATAGTTTTATGTTTCCGTTATTTAACATTAAAATTAGGGCAAAATTAGGATTTCCAATTTGAGAATTTTCTCAAATTAGAGTTTTAATTGAATTGTGGATTTTTGAAATATTAAATTTCAAGCATGTTTAAACTTCGGGGATTGAGGTGTTACAGTTTGGTATCAGAGAAATGGTTTTAGAATGTGTAGACTTTTTTAAGTGAAAAATATGTCATGTCACTCACTCTGCTCCTCCCTCATCTTACAAGTCAGGTACACAAGTTATATGTGTTTTAATTATTGATCGAGTATGATGTGTTTTGTTTCATTATGGCATGTTTGAATTACGTTTATGTTATATTTGCGCGTTACGATTAGGCTTTTTGTAAGTCTTGGGTTTATGGGTAGCAGTGCGATAGCACCCCCTACGAGGAACGACAACAATCATGCACTAGTTGATCCTACTACTAACCCTCCAGTAGCTACGATGGATATGTTTCAAGAATTTTTGGAGTTGTTGAGGCAGACAGCTACGACTCACCCAGCTCAGCAACAACAACTGCAACATATGATAGAGGTTGGTATGCAGCAGTTGATCCGGACATTCAGGAGGCTGAAACCACCTGAATTTGATGGTCACTCGTCCGACCTACTGCTAACTGGCGAATGGATTGCAAGATTGGAGCAGATCTTCCAGTTTATGCCGTGTTGTGAGATTCAAAAGGTTGTTTGTGCAACATTTATGCTGACGCGAGAGGCTCAGAAATGGTGGGAGCTCATATAGAGAGCTTATGACATCGACCGTAATCTAGTGACATGGGATCATTTCAAGGAACTCTTCCTTGAGAAATATTTTCCGATCACAGTCAAGACAGAGAAGGAGGCCGAATTCCTCAGACTTGTACAAGGAGCTATGAATGTAGCTAAATACGAGCGGAAGTTTGAAGAATTGTCTCAGTACGTCGTGCACTATGTGGGTAGCGAGATAAAAAATTCACAGACTTTTGAAAGAGGACTGCGTTCAGAGATTAAGGGATCAGTGTCGCTCCATAAGCATACCACCTACGCAGCGGTGGTTGATACAACTTTGTTGATGGAACATAATCATTCACCTCGTGCACCACCACTGTTAGAGTATTCGTTTCATGGAACGAGAAAACCTCAGGATTCTCACCTAAGTCCCCACAATGCAAAAAGACAGATGGTCAAATCAAATCCCTTATGTGCTACATGTAACAAACACCATAACTGTCAGTGTTTTAAGGCAAACAATGCTTGTTTTAAGTGTGAGAAGACAGGCATTACCTCAGATAGTGCCCTCTGCTTGCTCAAGGACACACTAGTAATGCTACATGTGGTAAAGCTAAAGGGAAAGTTTTCGCATTAACTCGCTAGGAAGCTGAGCAGTCGGATGCAATTGTGGTATGTACATTACTTGTACAAGGACATTAAGCTCTTACATTGATTGCTCTGATACCAAACTGTAACACCCCGATCCCTGGGGGTTAAACATGCTTGAAAGTTCACAATTCAAAAATCCCTAATTCAATTTAAAACCCTAATTTGAGAAAATCTTCAAATTAAAAACCCTAATTTTGCCTTAATTTTAACGTTATATAGCGGAAGCATAAAATTATTTTAAGAGAATATTAACTCATTAAACTGAAATATATGATTCATTAAACTATAATAAAGTGAAGCACGAAAATCCATAAGACATGAAAGTTAAACATGAATATTGATAAATTTCGAAATAACTGAAATCACACTGAAGTCATAACATTATAATTTAACATAAAAATCATAATCATGCTTGCTATGGCAGTTCCTCACTCCTGCAGCTCACCATCACCTGTAACACAATCATCTATTGGGGGGGTGAGTATTAAAAATACTTGAACTAACCCTCGATTAACAACCTAACCAGAACTGATTCATAACTTGAACTTGAACTTCTAACACGAACGTGAACATGGCAGATTGGGTATCTTGAAACTTGATGTCATTTAAGGTTATCTGAACCTTAAGGACGCTGACATGAACATGGTGACACCAACCGTATAACTTGATAATATGACGTGAACAATCTGGTTACTTGATAATCAAGGGACATGAGTAAGTCTACTTCTTGTTTACTTATCACTTTACTTGAATTAATATTCATAAGAGACATGATAACATATAGATTGGTAAACATATAACTTGTTCATGAACATAAATGATATAACTATTACATGTATAACTCAAAATATTACATGGTAAATAATTTCATCATGATATGAAAAACAAATAAAACACTTGATCATAAGATTAAATATAAAGAAATAATAAATTAATTTCACATTATATTTTCTACACTTATAACATATTAACCGAATTATTATGTACATTCACTTCCTGGATTGCTACGAATAAATTCAACAACTAATGACCCAAAATCCAAGGATCCCAGATCATAAAATAATCATATAATAACTACAATTATTAAATTAACTAGGAGGGTGAAATCTGATCAAAATGATTCAGACCGGTTCAATTAGGTTCGAGTGGTCTGAACTGGTACTGTTCTGCTATCGAGACCTGGTTCAATCTGTCTGAATCGGTTCAGTCAGGTTCAGGGTGAGTAAAAATATGGGTCGGGTCAAAATCAACTGGGTCGTAAGACCCAATTACAGGCAGTGCAGAGAACAACGAAATAATGAAAAACAGAGAGAAATAAAGAAAGCAAGGAATTAAGCTTACCGAATGCAATAACAACAAATCAAACTCCTATGATCCGACGAAAATGAACAAGGGGCTGACAAGGAGATAACCAAAGATACAATGGTAAATATGGATGAGTGCAGTGAGAGGGTAAAAAATCTGAAAGAAACATAAGAGAAATGACGAGAACGAGAGAAAGAAAATAAAATGCATTACCGGAATTGGTGGATTGTATTATCCAAGTACTTATTAAGGGTTATTTTTGTAATTCAAACCCCCACTCACACCTATGCACTCACATACACATTAAGCCAACCCCATTTGTCTCCCTCACACCCACGTGTTATCTCTCAACTATCTCCCTCCACTTTGTCATTTTTTTATCTCAACCAAACCCCTTGTAAACCACCCACAACCCTTCTCTCCCATTTTCTTTTAAAATCCACGAGCCTTCTCCTTATTTACTACCATCTTCTCTCTTTTACATTTTTCTTCTCTAACAAGCCCTCTGTTCTTCACATTTCCCTTCTTAATTTCAACTTAGGCAACCCTATAAGATCGATATTGGTAAGCAATTTCTTGTTTCCTTCTTCTCTTCTTCTTTTCCTCTTTTCTATTCTTTAAACCTAGATTTTTCTATATAAATGTTGGAATAACCAATCTGATATTTTGTTTTAATTACAGCAATTTGTATCCTCTTTTGTCTCTGTTTTTTTAGCCATCACAACATCATCGTCGCTCCTAGTTCCAGCAAGCTCCTTGCTTCTCGTTTCTATTTTCTTTTCTTTCATCTTCTATTGAATCTAATTTTTTTATTAATACGTCAACACATCAATCTGAATTTTGCTTTCTAATTTCCAGCAATTTGCGTTCTTGTTCGTCTCTGCTTTGTTCCATCATTCTTGCATCGTTACCATCCATGTAACATCCTGATCCCCGAGGGTTAAACATGCTTGAAAGTTCATAATTCAAAAATCCCCAATTCAATTTAAAACCCTAATTTGAGAAAATCTCCAAATTGAAAATCCTAATTTTAATATTAAATAGCAGAAGCATAAAAATATTTTAAGAGAATGTTAACTCATTAAACTGAAATAAATGATTCATTAAACTGTAATAAAGTGAAGCACGAAATCCATAAGACATTAAAGTTAAACATGAATATTGATAAATTTCTGAAATAACTAAAATCAAACTGAAGTCATAACATTATAATTTAACATAAAAATCATAATCATGCTTGCTATGGCAGTCCTTCACTCATGTTGCTCACCATCACCTCCAACACAATCATCTATGGGGGTGAGTATTAAAAATACTCAGTAAGTAAATTCACGTACTGATAAGTTTTACATGACATAAATGTAAACATTTTAAATCATGAAATTTAATTTAATACATTCACTTGTCTATTAAATCACATAAAATACTTGTAATAACACAACTGATTTCATGGTTAACATATATCTTGAACTTGTATTTTGCCGATACTTATACTTGCTTGATTATAATTTAACTAGACATATCCCTCGATTAACAACCTAACCAGAACTGATTCATAACTTGAACTTGAACTTCTAACACGAACGTGAACATGATAGATTGGGTGTTCTGAAACTTGATGTCACTTAAGGTTATCTGAGCCTTAAGGACGCGGACATGAACATGGTGACACCAACCGTATAACTTGATAACATGACGTGAACAATCTGATTACTTGATAATCAAAGGACATGACTAAGTCTACTTCTTGTTTACTTATCACTTTACTTGAATTAATATTCATAATAGACATGATCACATATACATGGGTAAACATATAACTTGTTCATGAACATAAACGATATAACTATTACATGTATAACTCAAAATATAATCATATATAACATGGTAAATAATTTCATCATGATATGAAAAATAAATAAAACACTTGATCATGAGATTGAACATAATAATAAAACAATTTTACATTATATATTCTACATTTATATCATATGAGCTGAATTATTATGTAAATTCACTTACCTGGATTGCTACAAATAAATTCAAAAACTAATGACCTGAAATCCAAGGATCCAATATCATAAAATAATCATATTATAACTACAATTATCAAATTAACTAGGAGGGTGAAATATGATCAAAACGATTCAGACCAGTTCAATTAGGTACAAGGAGTCTGAACCGGTATTGTTCTGCTATAGAGACCTAGTCCGGTCTATCTGAACCGGTTCGGTCTGGTTTGTGGTGGGTAAAAATATGGGTCGGGTCAAAATCAATCGGGCTGTAAGACCCAGTTGTAGGCAGTACAGAGAACAACGAAAGAATGAAAAATAGAGAGAAAAATTAAGAAAGCAAGGAATTAAGCTTACCAAATGCAATAACAACGAAGCAAACTCCTACGATCCGACGAAAATGAACAAGGGGCTGACAAGGAGATGATAACCAAAGATACAAAGGTAAATAGGGATGAGTGCAGTGAGAGGGCAAAAAATCTGAAAGAAACATAAGAGAAATGACGAGAACGAGCTAAAGAAAATAAAATGCATTACTGGAATTGGTGGATGGTGACGATACAAGAATGATGGAACAAAGCAAAGACGAACAAGAACGTAAATTGCTGGAAATTAGAAATCAAAATTCAGATTGATGTGTTGACGTATTAATAAAAAAAATAGATTCAATGGAAGAAGAAAAGAAAAGATAAGAGGAACGACAAGCAATGAGCTTACCTGAAACTAGGAAGGACGATGATGTTGCAATGGCTAAAAAAAACAAAGACAAAGGAGGATACAAATTGCTGGAATTAAAACAAAATTTCAGATCAGTTATTCCAACATTTAGATAGAAATATCTCTAGGTTTAAAGAATAGAAAAGAGGAAAAGAAGAAGAGAAAAAGAAAACAAGAAATTGCTTACCGATATCAATGTTGTAAGGCTGCCCAAGTTGAAATTAAGAAGGGGAAGGTGAAGGATAGGGGGCTCGTTGGAGAAGAAAACTGTAAAAGAGAGAAGATGGCAGTAAATGAGGAGAAGGCTCATGAATTTTAAACGAAAAAGGGAGGGAGGGGTTGTGGGTAGTTACAAGGGGTTTGCTTGAGATAAACAAAATGAGAAAGTGGAGGGAGATAGTTGATAGATAACACGTGGGTGTGAGGGAGACAATTGGGGTTGGGTTAATGTGTATGTGAGTGCATAGGTGTGAGTGGGGGTTTGAATTATAAAAATAACCCTTAATAAGTACTTGGGTATTACATTCTCTCCTCCTTAAAAACTTTCGTCCCCGGAAGGAATATACCCTACAGAAATAACTCTGGATACTTGACACATATCTCCATTTCTCGTTCCCATGTTGCTTCCTCGACTTGATGATTTCTCCAAAGAACCTTGACTAACTGAACCGTTCTGTCATAAAGAGTTTGATTCTTGCGCTCTAGAAGTATGATAGGCTTCTCCTCATAAGGAAGATCATCACGAACTTGTAGAGGTTGAAAATCGATGACATGCGTTGTATCAGGCACGTACTTGCGAAGCATTGAGACATGAAATAGAGTATGAACGCCTAGAAGAGCTGGTGGTAAAGCGAGCTGGTCATCACTAAACAACTCTCTATCACCTTATTAGCCAGGAGAGAAGCTCCCGAAGGCGTAGAAACACATAACTCTAAACCCAATGGCACAACAGGCAAAGATGCATGACTCACAAGAAGATATAAAAGAATGCATGGATCCGGAACAATCAATGTAAAAGCTGAATATCCTAGTACAAGTAATGTACTCGCCAAAACTGCATCTAACTGCTCAGCTTCCTGGCGAGTTAATGCGAAAACTTTCCCTTTAGCTCTACTACCTGCAGCATTACTAGTTTATCCTTGAGCAAGCAGAGGGCACTGTCTGAGGTAATGCCCAGTCTTCCCACACTTAAATCAAGTATTGTTCGCCTTAAAACACTGACCGTCATGGTTCTTGTTACATTTAGTACATAAGGGATTTTATTTGATCATTAATCTTTTTGCATTGTGGGAACCCTGATGAGAATCCTGCGATTTCCTCTTTCCATGAAATGATTGCTCTAACCATGGTGGTGCACCTGGTGGAAGATTCTGTTCCATCAACAAAGCTGCCTCAACCACCACTGCGTAGGTGGTATGCTTATTGAGCGACACTGATCCCTTAATCTTTGGACGTAGTCCTCTTTCAAAAGTTCGTGCCATTTTGATTTCGCTATCCATATAGTGCGTGGCGTACCGAGATAATTCTTCAAACTTTCACTCGTACTCAGCTACACTCATAGCTCCTTGCACAAGTCTAAGGAATTCGGCCTCCTTCTCTGTTCTGACCGTGTTCGGAAAATATTTCTCAAGGAAGAGTTCCTTGAAATCATCCCATGTCACTAGATTACAGTCGATGTCATGAGCTCTCCGTATGAGCTCCCACCATCTCCGAGCCTCTCACATCAGCATAAATGTTGCACAAACAATCTTTTGAATCTAAAAAAATGGCATAAACTAGAAGAACTGCTCCAGTCTTGCAATCCATTCGTCAGCTAACAGTGGGTCGGATGAGTGACCGTCAAACTCAGGCGGTTTCAGCCTCTCAAATGTCTGGATCACCTACTACATATCAACCTCCATCGTCTGTTGTAGTTGTTGTTACTGAGCTGGGCGAGTCCTAGCTGTCTGCTTCAACAACTCCCAAAATTCTTGAAACATATTCATCATAGCTACTGGAGGGTTAGCAATAGGATCAACTGGCACATGATTGTTGTTGTTCCTCGTAAGGGGCGCCATCACACTACTACCCATAAACCCAAGACTTACCAAAAGTCTAATCATATCCTGCATAAATAACATAAATGTAATTCAAACATGCTATAATGAAACAAAACACATCATACTCGATCAATAATTAAAACACATATAACATGCGTACTCGACTTGTAAGATGAGGGAGGAGCAAGTGATGACATGCTATATCTTTCACTTAGAAAAGTATACAGAATCTAAAACCATTGCTTTGATACCAAACAGTAACACCCTGATCCCCGAGGGTTAAACATGCTTGAATGTTCACAATTCAAAAATCCCTAATTGAATTTAAAACCCTAATTTGAGAAAATCCCCAAATTAAAAATCCTAATTTTGCCCTAATTTTAACGTTAAATGGCGGAAGCATAAAATTATTTTAAGAGAATATTAACTCATTAAACTGAAATAAAGATTCATTAAACTGTAATAAAAGGAAGCACGATGCATTGATTGATTCTGGATCCACGCATTCTTTTATATCTGCTTCGTCTATGACTCATGCATCTTTGCCTGTTCTACCATTGGGTTTTGAGTTATGTGTTTCTACGCCTTCTGGAGCTTCTCTCCTTGATAATAAGGCGATAGAGAGTTGTTCAGTGATGATAGCCGATCGTGTTATAAATGCTAAGCTTATAGTCCTACGGATGCATGATTTTGACGTAATTCTAAAGATGGTCTGGTTGGCTGCTAACTATGCCAAAATAGATTGTTATCGAAAGGAAGTTCGATTCCTACCTCCGGGCAGACCTAGCTCCAAGTTTAGGGGATCCTAGCAACAGCCTATACTGAAGGTTATATATGCTTTGCTGGCATAACGCCTACTTGACTGTGGTAACTGGGGTTACTTAGCTTCTGTGGTGGATATAACTAAGACAGATGTGGATATTCGATCAATTCCAGTCGTTTGTGAATTTTTGGATGTCTTTCTCAATGATTTTCCAAGACTTCCTCCTCCTCGGGAGACATATTTTCGTATTGAGTTGATACCGGGCACTGTCTTTATATCCAAAGCTACTTATCGTATGACTCATGCAGAGTTGAAAGAACTTAAGGACCAAATTCAGGAATTACTGGATAAGAGTTTCATTAGACCCATTGTTTCACCTTTGGGTGATCCAATATTCTTTGTTAAAAAAAGATGGACCATTGAGGCTATGTATTAATTACTGGGAGTGGGATAGAGTCACTATCAAGAATTGGTATCTGTTACCACGTATTGAAGATTTGTTTGATCAACTTTAGGGAACATCGGTATTCTCTAAGATTGATTTAAGATCAGGATACCCTCAACTCAAGATTCGAGATGAGGATATTCCTAAGACAACGTTTCACACCTGTACGGCCATTACGAGTTTGTAGTGATGTCATTTGGATTAGCTAATGCTCCAACAACCTTTATGGATTTGATGAACAGGGTGTTCAAAGAGTACTTGGATTCTTTTGTGATCGTCTTCATTGATGATATTCTGGTGTACTCTAGATCGGAGATTGAGCATATGGATCACCTCAGGATTGTTTTTTAAGCATTAAAGAAGCACCAGTTATGTGCTAAATTCAAGAAGTGTGAGTTTTCACTTCAGCAAGTATCATTCCTTGGTCATGTGGTATCTCAAGATGGAATCTCAGTTGATCCGTCTAAGATCGAAGTAGTGGTTAACTGGCCTCCACCAGTAAATGTTGGGGAAGTTTGTAGTTTTCTGGGTTTAGCAGGATATTATAGGAGGTTCGTTGAGGGTTTTGCAAAGATTGTTGTTCCACTTACTCAGTTGACCAGGAAGAGTGCCACTTTTACTTGGGCGGCTGAGTGTGAGAAATGTTTTTAGAGACTTAAACAAAAAATAGTGACAACACTAATGTTGACCATTCCATATGGTAAGAGCGATTTGTGATTTACAGCGATTCTTCCAAGCGAGGTTTGGGTTGTGTTTTGATGCAACAGAAAAAGGTCATAGTATATGCTTCTCGACAACTCAAGCCTTATGAATATAACTATCCTACACATGATTTAAAGTTGGCTGCAGTTGTATTTACCCTCAAGATTTGGAGACATTACTTGTATGGTTGTAAGTGTTAGATTTATACAGATCATAAGAGTCTTGAGTACTTTTTCACTCAGAAAGAGCTTAACATAAGGAAACGCTGTTGGTTGGAATTGGTGAAGGATTATGACTGCGAGATCATTTATCACCCCAGGAAAGGAAAACGTAGTAGTTGATGCCTTAAGTCGAAAATCAGCCCATTCAGCAGCTCTTATTACCTCTCAATAGAATCTTTTGGAGGATTTTGAATGTACCGAGATTCTGGTTTTGCTAAAAGATACTACATCGTAGTTAGCTCAGCTGACAGTCCAACTGTCATTGCAACAAAGTATTATCGATGCACAGAACTCAGATTCTGAGTTGCTTTTGATTCGTAACAAAGTGGGTTCGGACAAAGGACAATGGTTTGATGTTAGTAACGATTCAACTCTTTACTTTCATGAGAGGCATATGCTTCGAGCTTATGTCTTAGATTTCTCTGGTATTTGGGACGCGCACTTGGCACTCGTTGAGTTTTCTTACAATAACAGTTATCAGGCGATGATTGGTATGGCTCCGTTTGAGGCGCTTTATGGAAAAAAAAGTCGGTCACCAGTTCACTAGGATGAGGTTGGCGAATCAAAGCTTTTGAGCCCTGACTTGGTTTAGTTTACGAATGAAGCTATTCAGAAAATCAAAGATAGAATGACGACCGCTCAGAGTAGGCAAAGGAGTTTTGTAGATGTTAGGAGAAATGACCTCGAATTTGAAGTGGGTGACCACGTGTTTCTCAAGGTTGTGCCAATGAAGGGTGTTGTGCGTTTTAGAAACAGATTTTCAAGTTTAATTAATGTTGTTTCATTAATTTTATGAATTTCCATGTTTGACTTTCATGTTTTATGGATTTTTGTATTCGACATTATTACGGATAGTGAATCATTTAACTAAAATTAATGAGTTAATTTTCTCTTAAAATAGTTTTATGCTTCCGCTATTTAACGTTAAAATTAGGATAAAATTAGGGTTTTCAATTTAAGGATTTTCTCAAATTAGGGTTTTAATTGAATTAGGAATTTTTGAAATGTGAAATTTCAAGCATGTTTAACCATCGGCGATCGGAGCGTACTTGTAGACTACACATTCTGTAACTTCATTGAGTTTTCCTGTACACTACACAATGCGTACACAAGTGCCGTGTACTCATCGTGTAAAATACTGAATGGGTACACTGAGCTCGTGTACTAATTATGCAGTCTACACATTCTGTACTTACTTCATTGAGTCTTCCAATACACTACACGATGGGTACACGAGGTCAGTGTACCCATCGTGTAGACTACACATTCTCATTGAGTTTTCATGTACACTACATGATGTGTACGCGAGGATCGTGTACCATCGTGTAGCCTGCATGACAGGTACACTGACCTCGTGTACACATCGTATAGTCTACCCATTTTGTACTTACTTCATTGAGTCTTCCTGTACATTACACGATGGGTGCATGAGGTTAGTGTACCTATCGTGTAGACTACATATTATGTAACTTCATTGAGTTTTCCTGTACATTATACGATTTGTACATGATGATTGTGTAGCCTACATGATGAGTGTGAAGTCTTCTTATACACTACATGATGGGTACACGATGACCGTGTAGACATCATGTAGCCTTCAAGAAGCCTACACGATGAGTGTGAAGTCATCGTGTAGCATTCAAGAACCAAAACCAAGCATTCAACGGTAAAACCAAGCATTCAACAACATATGAAAAATTGGACATTAAAAATCATACATGAAAAAAACCATAAAATAAGTATAAATAATACATATCCAATTTAGACATAAAAATTTATAACGGTTTGCAAATAACTCAATTGCAATGTGTTTAAGGTATTCCGACATTCTCTTTTGAGTTATTTCCTGGAGATCCATCCCATATGTTAGGGGTTCGATAAACTTTAAAGAGAATACCCCACAATCAAAGCTACAAAACATATGAAATGTAAAATATGTATATTTCACTTACTCATTCTTTTATTGTGGACACGACATTGGCTTATATTCCCACTCATATTTTGTTTGAACCCACGTTCTTTTTTATAAATATTCATAATTTGAAGCAAACGAGGGACAATCTTTGTAAAAGGCTTCATAAGTTCAAGATACTTAGACTTTTGATATAGCGTGTTCAAGAAATTATAAATATTAACACACTGGCCATTCAAAATCTAGCTCCATAGTAAACCAATGACTATTGCCCACATTCATTAGGAATATAACTTATATTTTTAATTATATATAAGAATAAATATTGAATTTTATAAGTAAAAAAAGTGTTCACTACTTTATAGGTAAAAAAAGACATACTCTATCAGACTCTTCATAATCCCTTCCAAAGTTTGTCTATAAGCCAAGGATTTGATACCATAGAGTATTATCAACATAAATATCCTAGGCCACAAGATCATTCTCAAACACTTCCACATGGCCTGTCAGGTTTCCCTGTAATGTCACACTAAACATTATATATCAATAAAAAAGAATACATGAAGTCTACACGATGCGCATAAAGGCCTAGTGTCGACTACATGAAGTCTACACGATGCGCATGAAGGCCTAGTGTCGACTATATGAAGTCTACATGATGCACATAAATGCCTTGTGTAGACTACAAGAAGTCTACACGATGCCCATCAAGGCCTCGTGTAGACTACATAAAATATTTTACCTACTTCCAGATGCAAATCACCAATAATAACTCCGATATGAAAGTTGTAGTCCAGCAAATCCCTCATCATTACCTTCAAGTATACATCGATATGATGCAATGTAAAAATGATTACATAAGATATTTATATTTATTTAAAATACCACATTCAAAAAGATTATAAATATAACTACTTACATCAGACTTAAGCCTCTGATAAGGTGATGATACTAGTGTTTTGAACCAGGAAAAGTTACCGATACAGTACCCAACGTTTACTTTCTCGTTCCTGTACAACGTAATTACAGATAAAAAAGAGTTTCGATTGGTACACCATCTTATAACCCTAAGAAATACGATGCCCTTGTAACCATCGTGTAGTCTACATAATGACTACAAGATGACTGTGTAACCATCGTGTAGACTACACGATATTTATGTAACTATCGTATAGACTACATGATGTCAGTGTAACCATCATGTATGAGAACAATAATTGTACAGTAAAAAATTCTGAACTTACTTTACCCTTGATGAGGAGAACCATGCATTAAAATGGAATTCATCCTTTGAAGATACATTAAGCATGGGTGTTAAAGATCTGAATTCCGTTGTCTCCACTACTTTCTCCTCCACCTTTTTCTATGCTACTTTTTCTTTTCATGTTCTCACATTTCCCAAGTTGGGGACTCAAGGAACTGAGTTCTCTTGATCTTCCTCTGACCAAGATCACCAAGACTGACGAGCTCATCTTCTTCTCCATGGTGGGGCTGCTCCATTGACTTTATCGAACCCATCAAGTCTGATATTATCGATGCAACTTTAACTTCTTCTTTTTTCCATTTCTTCTTCTTTTTGCTTTATTTTCTTCCTTCACTTTCATTTATTCTTTGATTTCCTCCTTCACTTATTTTGTTCTTATTTTCCTCCCTTTCTCCCCTATTTTTTTCTTCTTCTTCTATTTTCATCCATTTTCTCCTCTACTTATTCTTCTATTACTTCTTCTTTTATTCCTACTGCTTCTTCTTTCTCATCCTCTTCTTTTTATTCATTTTTTTCTTTGTCCCTCATCCTTCTTTGATTCTTCTTTTTCTTCTTTTTCGTCATCCTCTTTTTTCTCCTCTTCTTCCTTTTCTTCTTCCTTTTCTTCTTCCTTTTCTTCTTCATCTTCCTTCTCTTCTTCTTCCTATTTTTTCCTCCTTCTCCTATTCTTTTTCATTTTTTCCCTCTTCTTCCTTCTCTATCTCCATCATCATGACAGATTGAGGACATAATGAGTAATGATCATCCAGCCATGATGTCATCAGATGACCCATCAAAATCTTGATTTGGGAAATGACAAAGAAAATGTCTGATTGCATGTACATAATCTTATTGTCATTTTGCTCCATTCGAATCATAAATTTCCTCACCCAATCCTCCCTAATGGGCCTCTTCTCTTTTCTCTTCACAATGCTCTCCTCCTCGAGCCTCTTCCTCTTCTTCGTCTTCTCCTCCTCAACTTCCTCATCCACCCATGGTAAGGCTAAGTAAGGCGTCGACTAAAAATATGTAATATAAATTAGATGGGTACACGATGTCAGTGTAACCCTCGAGTTGTGACTCGAAAGATAGAGGATGACTACATGATGTCCGCGTACCCATTGTGAAGTCTACACGATGACTGCATAGGGTTAGTGTACAAGAAGAAGAATGGGTACATAATGATTTTGAACATACATTTCCTACGGCTACTGATCTCTAGTAGCTTGTTTGTCTTCCACCTCAGGGACCAAGGGAAGAACTTCCAACTAAAAATTAAATAATATAAATTGCGTGAAAGTAATACATATTATGTTAACATAAATCACAACTTACATTTTTCTTTGAAATTTTTTCTTTTTGCAGATTCTCAACAGGAACAATTGTGGTTGAAGCCCACATGAGAATCTGTGGTACCTTGGTTGAAACTTAATTACCATACAAAAACCCATTAAGTGGATAGTTTCAAATACCCATACATATTTAAACAAAAGAGAGAATTCAGTATTCAGCATATAAATAACTCAAAACATCACTATTTAGTATTGTCATGAAATCATCGTGTAGCCTACAAGAAGCCTACCTCACTATATAGAATAAAAAAGTTACTTGGATGGAAAAAGGACATCCATTCAGTGAGTATCCATGAACTGCAACGAGGGATTTCTGTGATTTCTGTACTTTTTTTTCATTGATTAAGATCACCAAAGACAGGCTTTGTTTTCTTCACAGCTAATAATGATTTGATTATTTTAGAGAAAGAGATCTCTCCCCACGGATATTGGTTGGAAGGCTTCTAGGTCGTCAACCAAAACTAACAATTTCTTCTCGATTTGGGTTCAACTCTCCTTCCCCAAAAAAGAAATACTCTAGTAAATAAACAAGAGCCATCTTGACAACATCAATATATGCCTTTAAAGTTACTACTCTTGAACTTCTCCTCTAACTCAGCCATCGTTATACCCTTGGCTTTGGGAAAGTACAGATCAACGAGTCTGTTTGGGCTACAGGTTTTCTTCTCATCTCGAGCGTCACCAAACTTCAAACCGGTCATCAGCGAGAACTCCTTCTTTAAAAAGCACAGTGGATCTTCATTAACAAGAAACAAGATTTGCTCCTCAAATGGAGTGTCGTCCATATATTCGGCCTCCCTGGCCAACACCTGGTGGCAGACAGCGGCTGAAAACTTCATTGATTGGAGATGTAGGAGATGACCAAAGCATGTCTCCCTAAATAGGGAGAGTTGATGAGCTGTCAGATTAATCTTGATAACATCTATCACGTGCATATTGGCTTGGGAATTCTTGTAACGTCATGGACGTATCGCAGTTTCATTGATGAAGCCAAAACAATTGAAGATGAAGCCAAAACAATTGAAGATGAAGCCAAAACAATTGAAGATGAAGCCATAACCTATAGAAAATTCTAGGAAGACATAAGATCATAGAATTAAAGTGTACATGATGCCCGTGTCGCTATCGTGTAGACTACACGATGGGTACATGATGCCCGTGTAGCCATCGTGTAATGTACAAGAGGGGTACATGACGACCGTATAGTACTCTTGTACACTACACGATGACTATAAGTTGGTCGTGTACCACTCCTATAGACTACACGATGGATACACGATGCTCGTGTAGTTATCGTGTAGAATACAAAAGGGGTACACGATGCTTGTGTAGCTATCGTGTAGACTACGGAAGGGGTACACGATGCTCTTGTAGCTATCGTGTAGACTATAGAAGGGGTACACGATCATCCTGTACCCATCGTGTAATGTACATGAGGGGTACACGATGGCCATGTAGTCCTTATGTACACTAAACAATGACTACTCGTTCGTCGTGTACCTAATCATTTTAGAGAAGAAATTAGAGAAACCCATATAAACCATAAAGAAACCCATATAAACCATAGAGAAACTATCAAGAAACCCAAAAATCTACAAAAAATCAGAAACTCATAAAACTCATAAAAAAACTCAGAAACCCAAAAAAAATCAGAGACAAAAAAAACTTAGAAACCCAGAAAAAACATACTTTGTTGTGATTCCTTGCTGTGGGAGACGAACAATAAAAGATTTTCAGAGAGAGAGATGCTTCGACTTCGAGAGAGAGATATAGTAAATATAAGAGAGAAAAATGAAGAAAATACAAGATGAGGGTTTGAAATGGTGAAAATGTACACGAAGGGGTGAGTTTTGAAAATGTGTAATAATTACTTTTTTTAACCGTCATTTGCAATTCCATATGGGCTGTTTGGTAATTTTGCAAAATGATTTTCATCTGGGGTATAGTCTTGCAAAACAGCCGGCAAAAATCTTATCTCCTTCTTTACCTTAGTCGCCTACGCCCGCAACCGCAGCACTTCCATCTTCTTCTGCGCCGGTACCGCCGACCAGCTCTTCTTCAGGTTCTCTCTCTCTCTCTCTTCCCGCTCCAACCTTATGTATAGCTGTGTTCCGCCAAAATACCGGCGAAATTCGGCCAACAATTGACCAAGTAGAAACTTTAAGGCTGGGTGTTACCGGAGTATCGAAATATCGTCGACATGTCGACACTCTGGTGACAGTGGTCTTCGCCTATTCGCGTTGTGGGTGGCCGATATCTGATAGTGTCGGTGAAATTGAATTCTATTTTTTTCAGTCAGTCTAGAATTAACCATTCACAAGGAAGTTTACACGAACTGTTTCTAATGTCATCACTGGCTATCTCATTCTTTATACAATAGTAGCTGTTTTGAACCTCACAGCTTCTGACTATACAATTCTGTATGTGCAGATTCTTTCATAATATGATATCTTCAACAATGAGGATCAGAAGCTTTACTGGTACTATGGGACCTAGTTTCATACTTGTATCGCTAGAGTTACCTACTCAAACATATCAGAAATCGCAGTTGAAACCGAAATCATCATTTCCAACATGTGCTACAAAGTCTCTCCGTTCATCCGTGTCAAAGCCAAACACTATTAGTCCGGGTAGAAAAAAGGGTGGTTCCTCATCATTGTATAGTCGTCCTAGCTTATTGGATATGAAGAATGAGAAGGTCGAAAATCGTGCTAGGGTTTACGAATTTCTGCGTGGAATTGGTATTGTTCCTGATGAGCTTGACGGGTTAGAGCTTCCTGTGACAGTTGAAGTTATGAGGGAACGTGTGGATTTCCTTCACAAATTGGGACTTACTATGGAAGATATTAACAATTATCCCCTAGTTCTTGGCTGCAGTGTAAAGAAAAATATGATCCCTGTGCTTGATTACCTTGGCAAATTGGGTGTTAGGAAAATCACTTTCACAGAGTTCTTGAGAAGATACCCTCAGGTCCTCCATGCTAGTGTTGTTGTTGACCTTGCTCCTGTAGTTAAATATCTTCAAGGGATGGACATCAAACCAATTGACATTCCACGGGTTCTTGAGAGATACCCAGAAGTACTGGGCTTCAAGCTTGAGGGAACCATGAGCACTTCGGTGGCCTATATGGTAGGAATTGGGGTAGCAAGAAGAGAAGTTGGAGGGGTTTTAACTAGATATCCTGAGATTTTAGGGATGAGAGTTGGTCGGGTTATCAAGCCTTTCGTGGAGTACCTTGAAAGCTTGGGTATTCCAAAATTAGCAGTGGCTAGATTAATAGAGAAGAGGCCTCACATCCTGGGATTTGGATTGGATGACAGGGTAAAACCGAATGTTGAATTGCTAGTGGAGTTCAATGTGAAAAGGGAGTCACTTCCTTCTGTAGTAGCACAGTATCCTGATATCGTAGGACTTGACCTGAAGCCTAAGCTTCTGAGTCAAAGGAATCTACTAAAATCAGAAATTGACTTAGCTTATGAGGATTTTGGCATTGTTATTGAGAAGATGCCACAAGCCGTTAGCCTCAACACTGCACCCATGATTAAGCACCTGGATTTCCTTGGGAATTGTGGATTCTCCTCAGTGCAGATAAAAAATATGGTTATAGGGTGTCCCCAAATACTTGCTTTAAATATTGATATTATGAAAAATAGCTTTAATTTCTTTCAAATGGAAATGGAGAGGCCTCTGGATGACTTGGTCGCTTTCCCTGCATTCTTTACTTATGGTCTGGAATCTACAATTAAGCCAAGGCATAAGATTGTTGCGCAGAAGGGACTGAAATGTTCTCTCGGGTGGATGCTTAATTGCTCTGATGATAAGTTTGAGGACCGGATGCTTTACGACACTATAGACATGAAGGAGATGGGAACTGATCCAGCATTCAGTATGAGTTCACTTATGGAACCAAGAAGTGATGAATCAGATTCTGACTATGACAGTGATGATGAGAATGCTTAGTTGACCAAGTAGAAAGCCAGCTGCTTTCAGTGTTATGGTCTGCAATGGAGGATGATTACCTTAGATGAAACATTGGCTCTCGTGGAATGCCATTGTAAAGGTAAATTCCTCTAGTCAAATTACATTGTATTCATTCTTATTAAAAAAGTTACTTAGTATTCATGTATCTTTTTTTCTTATAGGAACCGTGTTTTTCATGTCTTAACCAAGCTAATTTTTAACTAGGACGTTGGTTTCAAACAATAACGTAAACTATTTTGCCTTGCTTGATGTAGATGCTATTGATGAGTAAATTATCCTTTATCTGTCACTACAATTCAGTAGTTATTATAAACACAACAGAAATGGAACTTGTGATCTGATTTCTTTGGTTTCAGAATCTTGTGAAACATGAAAGTTACGGGTTAGTTGTGTGAGGTAAGGAAAAGAAAAGTGCAACAATTTGTTTGAAGAATATTTCGCTAAAGGATACCCATTCTACTATATTTTATTTTCGGATAAGTATGTATTACAATTTGTGCTCCAAAGTTCATAAACGTAGGAACAAGTTCGAGTCGCGTAAAATATACGGGTCCGAATGACTCCCCGCCCTTCCGAGTAACATGAGAAATTCATATACTATTCTTTTTCTGAGCATTGACAAAATTAATACTCTTCATTTTCAGCCAAACCCAAGTGAGGAGTGAACGACGTACCATTCCGGATGGGCATTGTTACATTGATTGTAAAGTTAAGGAGATCCTGACAATTTGGTATAGCCATCACCACGAGAATGCTAGTACTATAATCATCACTGTTATTCATGCTAGTTCTTTCCCACTGATGAGCGTTTCTTTGGACTGCCAAATAAAGAAACAGTCATGCAAAATGCAACACAGTTGTAATTCTACAATAGTAATGTTTAAGCCATTTATGCTCACAAGCATTTCTGGTACATCCATGGGATCACCACAAGCACTGCTTGATAGTAATATTGTTATTATTGTGAGCGTTAGTTAATGTTTTTTTCCCTAGGCTTGGTTTTTATGCCCATACTTGAAGAAGATGCGGTTGTTGACTTGAGCTGATAGCTATTTTGGGCCATTTTGTTCAGGGATAATTTTTTGGAGTCCCGTCCTGTATAGAGAGGAAATCCCGAGCGGGACGGGACGAGACAGGTTTTTCCCATTTTTTGTCTTTTTTGAACTGTTTTGGGTTGAATTTGTTTTTTTTTTAGATTTTTGGGTCTTCTTAGAGATTTAGACTATGTTATAAATGTTAGAAATCAATTACAGGTTAAAAATAAAAAAAATTAAGGTTAAAATTAAAAAAAATACAATGTGTATATATATATCGGGATGGGATGGGACAAAGTCGGGATAAGGACTCTTGTCCCTTGTCCCGTCCCGCGCGGGACAAAAATTTTGCGTCTCATCCCGTTCCAACTAAAATGAAAAACTCGTTTCATCTCACTTGATTCAGAACGATTTTTTAGAATTCGACGGTTTTGTCATATGCTTACACACCCTATTATTTTGATCGGTAAGATGAGCATATATTGTCATTATGCCTCCGGATTGTCTCCTGTTGTTGACAGGTTTCTTTTGGACAATCTGAGCCATTTATTCACTTTGCCAATACCAACTTTGTATTTTTTTTAAATATTTAAAAGACTTGGGCAATTAGAAAACAAACTAATGGCTCAGATTTTCATAACATAACCTCTGCAGTACAACAGAAGTGGAGAGATTTGAGTTGTGTCTGATGGCCTGGTCTGACAAACTGTTCTTGATCATTAGTATGCTGTGGGTATGTAATTTGGAGGCC